>JAKVIS010005529.1:0-7500 GCA_033119425.1 Bufotes viridis | reverse complement strand
AGTTAGTTATCTTATATATATAATACAGATAGTTAGTGGGAGATAGTCAGTGTAGGTTAGATAGTGATATAGTGTAGCTGATAGGATCCAGTGCAGGGTGTTAGGTAGTGTGATAGGTTCTGCTGTCCATACATACAGGCTACAGACATAGTGCTGTGATGTCACATTACATTAGATAGTTAGTTATCTTATATATATAATACAGATAGTTAGGGGAGATAGTCAGTGTAGGTTAGATAGTGATATAGTGTAGCTGATAGGTTCCAGTGCAGGGTGTTAGGTAGTGTGATAGGTCTCTGCTGTCCATACATACATGCTACAGACATAGTGCTGTGATGTCACATTACATTAGATAGTTAGTTATCTTATATATATAATACAGATAGTTAGTGGAGATAGTCAGTGTAGGTTAGATAGTGATATAGTGTAGCTGATAGGTCTCCAGTGCAGGGTGTTAGGTAGTGTGATAGGTTCTGCTGTCCATACATACATGCTACAGACATAGTGCTGTGATGTCACATTACATTAGATAGTTAGTTATCTTTATATATATAATACAGATAGTTAGTGGGAGATAGTCAGTGTAGGTTAGATAGTGATATAGTGTAGTTGATAGGTTCCAGTGCAGGGTGTTAGGTAGTGTGATAGGTTCTGCTGTCCATACATACATGCTACAGACATAGTGCTGTGATGTCACATTACATTAGATAGTTAGTTATCTTCTATATATAATACAGATAGTTAGTGGGAGATAGTCAGTGTAGGTTAGATAGTGATATAGTGTAGCTGATAGGCTCCAGTGCAGGGTGATAGGTAGTGTGATAGGTTCTGCTGTCCATACATACAGGCTACAGACATAGTGCTGTGATGTCACATTACATTAGATAGTTAGTTATCTTCTATATATATCATACAGATAGTTAGTGGGAGATAGTCAGTGTAGGTTAGATAGTAATATAGTGTAGTTGATAGGTTCCAGTGCAGGGGGTTAGGTAGTGTGATAGGTTCTGATGTCCATACATACATGATACAGACATAGTGCTGTGATGTCAGATTACATTAGATAGTTAGTTATCTTCTATATATAATACAGATAGTTAGTGGGAGATAGTCAGTGTAGGTTAGATAGTGATATAGTGTAGCTGATAGGTTCCAGTGCAGGGTGTTAGGTAGTGTGATAGGTTCTGCTGTCCATACATACATGCTACAGACATAGTGCTGTGATGTCACATTACTTTAGATAGTTAGTTATCTTATATATATAATACAGATAGTTAGTGGGAGATAGTCAGTGTAGGTTAGATAGTGATATAGTGTAGCTGATAGGTTCCAGTGCAGGGTGTTAGGTAGTGTGACAGGTTCTACTGTCCATACATACATGCTACAGACATAGTGCTGTGATGTCACATTACATTAGATAGTTAGTTATCTTCTATATATAATACAGATAGTTAGTGGGAGATAGTCAGTGTAGGTTAGATAGTGATATAGTGTAGCTGATAGGCTCCAGTGCAGGGTGTTAGGTAGTGTGATAGGTTCTGCTGTCCATACATACATGCTACAGACATAGTGCTGTGATGTCACCCAGTTGCATGTATTGCACATAAATATGCACCTCATTATTTGCCGATTTTCGCAATCATATATCGGAGCACTCTAGCTGCATATAAAGCTATTGTAATGTTCTGCCATGCCAACCATTTTCTCCAGTTTCAGGAAACTTCTAGCAGCTTGAAAAATGTACCCAAAGTGACCCACGCCTGTATTGCGCGCGCATTACACGAATATTACATTCAGCACACGCGCGCGGCAGGCTACGTTACTGCAGTGTTCTTCTCCAGACTCGATGTGACCGATATGGAAACTGAGAGCAGACCGGTGCCGGCGGCGTGTGGAGCGCTGTGTGCCGATTGGTATCTGAAAGGTCTATTTTCCAGTACGGTTTATGTATGGAGGGCGGTGTCCAGAGATCACACAGAGGACTAAGGGTTACACTATACTAGGGCTGAAACGAATAATCAATTGAATCGATTTATTCGACACCAAAGCCAATGTGGTCAAGTTCCTTGATATTTAAGATCTACTGTTCCTACTAATGTTTATTCAATAATGTTTTAGCGCCCGTTATTCTAACGGGCTTAATGTGTAGTATATATATATATATATATATATATATATATATATATATATTTCAACAATTAGTTAAATGAATGAATAAATAAATAGGAGGTTCAATAAGTTAATGAAAAAAAAGAAAATAAACTCATCAATTGCAAAAAAAAAAAATTGTTAGGCAAAAGAATACGTAAAGAAATTCAACAGTAGAGAAATATATAAATAAAGTCATCAATAAATAAATAATTAAATATATTTTAAAAATTCATCCATAAATAAATACATATATAAATTCATCAATACAGAAATATATATAAAGTGATAAATACATCAAAAAATAATAATCCATAAATAAATAAATACATCAAGAAATATATACAGATTTTAAATAACGACAAAGTTTGGGAGGGAGAGCCAAGGAGAGGGATTGACAAGGGACCATTCAGCGCCCGGAACCGATGGCGGGGGCCAAGAAGTCGCTGCCGCTCCAGGACTCATTCATTTTGATAAATGTCAGTGTCAGTGAACAGACGGGTCCACTTGTCGGTGACCAACCCACCTGCCGCGCTAAATGTCCAAGACAGTACTTCCAGCGCATGCTGAGTGAGCTCACGGCAGGTGTCCAGCCTGGCAACCCAGTACTCTATGGGGTCGTCGTTACTCATGCTGTTGGAAGCACCGACGGACCCCATGTAGTCTGCCACCATGCGGGCCAGCTGCTGGTGGTGACTGCTGCTGCTACTACTGGATCGCGCAGACTGGTAAAACAACCTCATCTCACCCATTAGATCCCCGGCTTGGGCCAGCCACCTGCTGGGTGAAATGAGCGCGGACAACTGGAGCGTGAGGCAGAGGGTTTGCCTGCTCCAGCCAGAGGAGCAGACAGGCCCACAGGTTTTGCATACAGGCCTCCCTCCGGGTGGCTGGGATGAACTGCTCCAGTTTCCCCTTGCAGCGAGGGTCTAAAAGGGTGGCCAACCAAAATTCATCCCTCTCCTTAATTTTCCTGATCCGGGGGTCCCTCCTGAGGCATCGCAACATGAGGGCAGCCATGGGGAAGAGGACAGCCCACTGTGACTCTTCTTGGCTGCCTGGGACCATGATATTTTGGTCCTAATGCTGCTGCTGCTCCCTGGGGGAGTCACCCCACTCCCGGAGTAACGGTGCCCCCTGCATCGGCTCTCCCTCCTGACCAGGCCCAGACTCCTGGACATCGGCAAACTCCTCAACAAATTCTTCTTCCTCCTCCTCGTGCTGGGCCTGGTCTTTGTGGAGCATTGTTGCCTCTACTTTCTCCACCAAGGCACTCTCGCCAACCTCGAGCAGGCGATCTAGTGTCCTGTCCAGCAGGAACACGATGGGGAGGAACAGCAGGAACACGATTGAGGCCAACATGCTCCCCGCTGACCATCTTGGTTGTCTGCTGGAATTGGGCCAACAGGTGGCAGACCTGGTGTCACGACGGGAAGGATACAAGATACAATAAACTCACAGAAAACCTCAAAACAAGGGTCTAGGCCAGAAGCTGGGGATAAAGGTCACCTCCTAACAATATCCTACCAACTGACCCTAGACTACTGTGCACACGTTCAGACCCTAAAGGTGCGAATCAACGTGCCCCCGTGCCTAAGACTAAAGATTCCCTAAAGTCCCTGAGATAGTGGAAAAGGGGGAAAGAGACAGCCTGCTTCTTCTAATCCTGGAGGAGGCAGGTGTCTCTCTAACAGCCAAGACAGTACACAAAAGGAAACCAAACCCAACTTATCTTGTAGCAGAGCAAAAACAGCAAATCCACCTTTTCACAGAGCGATATAGAAGCTATAACCCGCACAGGACACTGGGAAGGGGCGTGATTTAAACTCACACAAACGACCCCACCCAGTGCACCTGACGGGAGGCGGATACAGCTCAACTTCAAAACAGTTTAAAACAAACAAAAAACTACACACGTGCTGCCAACCTGACAGACCTCCGCACATAACCAGAGCAGGGCATGACACCTGGTGTATCTGCCCCCACTCCGCATTGGTGCTGTAGGGGAGAGGGTGTGATGGCCCGGAAGCGCCTTGGTCCAATAGATATTCTTTCACCGCCCGTCGCTGCTCCCACAACCTCTCCAGCATATGGAGGGTGGAGTTCCACGGCGTCACGCTGTCCACAATCAGCCTGTGAGGGGGCAGACTGTTGTCCTGCTGCAAATTGGACAGGGACGCAGTGGCGTTTGGGGAAGGTCGGAAGTGACTGGCAATCCTACATACGCGTTGCACGATGACGCTAAACCTTGGGTATATGCGTAAGAACTTTTCTACCACAAGGTTGAGGACATGTGCCATGCAGGGCACGTGTGTTAGACTTCCAGCATGGAGGGCGGCGATGAGGTTGCTGCCGTTGTCACAGACAACCATACCTGCCTGGAGCCGTCGGGGTGTCAGCCACTTGTGGACCTGAGCCTGGAAGCATGGCCTGGCAGCGGACGTGCCCCACACTTGTGTACCTACGGGGACCCTTGCTGGGGGGCTCAGCAGCGGTGCAGACATTGGCTTGAGGGAGAGCAGCAGTTCTCCCCTGGACACCCCGGAGCGCCACAAACTGAGATGCCGTCACATCTGATGATCCCTCCCCGGCGCCTCGGAGGGACACCCAATGGGCAGTAAAGCTGATGTAGCGTCCCTGCCCATGTCTGCTGCTCCAGGCATCCATTGTCAGATGCACCCTGTCGCTGACAGCGTGAACCAGCTACAGGGATACATGGCAGAACATGACATACGCACATGCCCCATACCACATACATACTTACCCATAAAATAAACACGGAGACCATTAGAGTGGAGGTAAGCCATGGCCTGTTTATTAATTAATTCAAATCAACCTCATATAAATAACAATAACCATTTAATAACCATAACATCTGCATTTGTAATACAAAGGGCCCAGTCATAAACGCGGACCCATACTGAAAGCCTTACAGTACATTTCATCAATCCCATCCTTCTAATAGGACGACTAAATAAAAATCACCCCACAGCGCACATGGCAAACATCATTAACATACAGTGCCGTAGATAATTTTTTTTCCTGGGGGGGGTTCAGCTTTTTCAAATTATAAGACGTTATCAGGAGCACAGACACACGAAAAGATGTGCTGCAGCTTGCAGCCTAGCCTGAAACTGTGACAGAGAGGAGCAATATAGCTGCAGCAGCATTGATATGCATTAATTTGCACTTTGCATGCAGAAATCATCCATATTACCATCATGTTGCATCATCCCCCAATAAAATAAGTCACACAGACAGATCAGTCTTACTCTTGAAAAAAATTGATCTCCCCAGTACTGGGGAGATCAATTTTTTTCAAGAGTAAGACTAATCTGTGTGATTTATTTTATTGGGGGATGATGCAACATGATGGGAATATGGATGATTTCACTTCAGTCCCCACACAGTGTGGGGACTGGGGACAGGGACTGAAGTGAAATCATCCATATTTCCATCATGTTGCATCATCTCCCAATAAAATAAATCACACAGACAGATCAGTATTACACTTGAAAAAAATTGATGCAACAATATGATATTTCCATCATGTTGCATCACCCCCCAATAAAAACAATCACAGTGACAGTCTTGACAAAAAATTGATCTCCCCAGTCTCTCTCACACAGTCTCACTGAGCAGTGAGCACTTACTAGTCTCCAGGACCAGGAGTCCTCAGTCCAAGCCTCCCTCCAAGCAATGTGGGTGGCGCGGTCTCTCAGGAGTCCTCAGGGCTGGGGGGGCTCTCTCTGTGTCAGTCACAGACTCGCACTGACTGTCACTGAGTCTGTTGTCAGTGACTTCACTTGACTCAGCCTGGGCCAGGCGTGGGGCGGGCGGGCGCAAGCACTGCAGGCAGGCGGCAGCTCTTCTTCTCTGCTAGCTAGACACTGCCTGTGCGCGCCGCCCGCGCCACGTGACAAACAGTGAGTCAGTGACTGCTCACCTCACTGAATCACTACGCGCCGCCCGCACCCGCACGGGCCCGGCATGAGCCGAGCCGGGCCTCTTGGCAGAAGCAGCTGGCGCAGCGGATCCATAAAAAAAAAAAAAAAAAGGGCAAACATTTTGGGGGGGGTTTGAACCCCCTATCCTCCCCCCTTATCTATGCCCCTGTTAACATAAAATGATTTACCTACTTACTCTTAACCTTCATACATACTATTTATATATATATATATTTTTTTAAATTATTTATTTATTTATTCATTTTCTTTTCTTTTTTTCTTTTTTTAAATATTACAAATAAAATTCTACATGGGCGGCGGGCGGGCGCAGCAAAATTCTTTCCCTGCCAGCAGCTAACAGCCCGTACCCCCTCCAGGCACCGCAATTTATTCCCCTACACTGCCCTACATCTGCCAATCACCTACTGTCGCCAGGGTCCAGGCAAACTTGCCCTTGACCCTGGTAACCCATAGGACCATCAACATCCAATCAAAATGCGGTCACTGGGCGAACCATGTTTGCCCATAGACCATCATATAAACAGCGGGAAAATTATTTCCCGCCATATCCTCCTCACCCCAGAGGTCAGATAAAGTTCATGGGCATAATGGCAGTTCTGCCATGTATCCCCCTCCATAATGTCCGGGGGCTAATCATTCTGCACAATGTGCTGGTGTAGGGCAGGGATGCTGGTCCTGGCAAAGAAATGGCGGCTGGGGACATGCCATCTGGGTTGGTTCTACTCCAACATCTGCCAGAATGGATTGCAGTCCACAATATTGAAGGGCAGCAAATGTTGGGCGATAACCCTTGCCATGAGCCCATTAAGTGAACGCACATGTTGGTCCCTGGGGGCGTAGGGTGCGGTGCATTCAAATGAGTGAGCAACCGATGGCTGGTGCCGGACGGCAGTGGAGGCGATAGAGGAGGGTGCAGAGGAAGCAGAGATCTGGCTGCTGGTACCAGTACCTCTAGGTGAGGGAGTGGGGGAGTGGGAATGCATTGTTGGAAGAGGTTAGGGTGGCGGCAGGACAGTGGCAGGAGCTGCTGTTCAATGCGCACTGCTGCTGGTGCTGCTACGACCACCCTGCATCTGTTCCAGTTACTCCATGACCTCTGTACCCTGTATACCGCCTGGTGGCTGCAGTGTGCTGGGTGGTGGTGGGTTACTCCATTACCTCTGTACCCTGTATACCGCCTGGTGGCTGCAGTGTACTGGGTGGTGGTGGGTTACTCCATTACCTCTGTACCCTGTATACCGCCTGGTGGCTGCAGTGTACTGGGTGGTGGTGGGTTACTCCATTACCTCTGTACCTGTATACCGCCTGGTGGCTGCAGTGTACTGGGTGGTGGTGGGTTACTCCATTACCTCTGTATCCCTGTATACCGCCTGGTGGCTGCAGT
>JAKVIS010005528.1:0-11880 GCA_033119425.1 Bufotes viridis | reverse complement strand
CATAATCAGCCCACTTTATTTTGCATATTCCTGTTTCCCAGGGAACTTTGCACTTCGGATTGCTGTGTTGAGACTCTTAAGTGAGGCTCCGCTGTGTTTTTTGTAGCTGGTCTCCCTGAGATCAACTATTGTTGTGTTTGAGGATGACTGAGGGGAGAGCGAGCATCTGACGTCACTGGGCTCGGCGCATGCCCAGTGACGACGATGAAGTTCCTGCCCTCAGTCTCCAGCACATCGCACTGGCGCAGCCTTCAGTGAGTACTGCGTCTGCGCGAGACTTTGCTCGGCCGTCAGGGAGAGGGAGGAGATGCTGTGGGCGGTTAGGGATTCAGGAGGAAGGCGTGTTTTACTGAGTAGAGAGGCGGGTTTGAGCACTGCAGGGGGGCGTTACTGGGCACACAAAGTGGAAGAAAACGCCCCTCTGGGCACCTTCAGGATTAATTAGCATAATGATAAAAATCGTTCTTGAGCAAAACTACTGAACGGATTACAGTATAGAACAGCAAAGCCAATTCAAGGTAATCTGTGGAGCATGACTGGTTTAAAAGCTGAAATTGTGTAATCAGAGGTGACAGAATCCCTTAAGGAGTTAAACTAAACAGGGCTAGGGCCACAATTCCTTCAATGACAACAGACTGCAACTTTGCTCTGTACAGTCCACATATCGCATGGAGCTAGGCATCAAACAGATTCTGACCTGCTATTATCAGCTGTAGCTTGGTCTTCTTTAAAATGGCTGCCAGTGCCAGCAATAGTGGTGCTCTAGAGATCAGTTTCTCTTAATAAGAAGCATCAACATTTTCTTTTCAGTTTAGTTCACTTCTCTTTGTACATAAAATAATGTGAGAGGAGTTTTCCTAGCAGTGGTGTATCTAGCATGGAGGCAGACCACATGATTAATACATAGCTAGGTGGGGGAATAAGGGGGGCCTGGCACTTAACTTCTTCTGGTCCCAACTTAAATCCACAGTATTATCTGGCAGTGGCCACTAGGTGGAGCTCAGTGAATACAGCTTTGTACAGCTGTTAACAGTATAAATTCCGATGCACTGAGCTCCCTCTAGTGGTGGCTGCAGGCAAACAGTTTTATTGTGTACTGATGATCTTCAGAGGATTTACAGCTACATGGGGAAAGAGTTATCAATGTATGTATGAGTTCTACTTTTTTTCTAAATAAAAATGTTCTCCACTTAATAAGAACAACTCATTGGAGGGCCCATACTAGGTTTTGCTAGGGGCCCTATGAGATCTGTGTATGCCACTGTTTCGTAGCCCAGGTGAACGAAACTTGACCAGCCTAGAAGTTCTTTGTTTTTGGCAGTCTGCCATATATTGATCCAGCACAGACATCTTTTATCGTGTTAGTGCTGTTCCAGCTAGAAAAGACCTATTGTGATTGATGATATTTTAATTCCTCTTTAACTCCTCTTCCAACAGACAGACTTAAAGCTACAATGCTAGCAGACCTGAAGATGTAATGCATGCGGGACATCTTTAAATTGCAATTATTTCCACATAATGTTATAACACCTAGGGGGAGACTTATCAAACTGGTGGTGAAGGAAAACTGGCTTAGTTGCCAATGGCAACCAATCAGATTCCACCTTTTATTTTTCAGACCTCCTTTGGAAAATAAAAGGATAAATCTGATTGGCTATTAAAAGCAACTAAGTCAGTTTTCCTTTACACCAGTGTTGATAAATCTCCCCCATGGTGTCACAAAAATCTTTTAAGGGGGTTTAGTGTGCAGACTCTACAGGCCCAGCTGAAACATCTGTGGGCAAATATGGCACAGGATGCTCATCTTGTATTGAGGCTAGAGGGACCCAATGCTACTAGAGCCTCCTTTTAATTTCACATATGCGTTGTATATTCCGTTATACTGTTCCATTCTGAGTCTAACATTTAAGGACGGAATGCAGAATAGAGTTCTATGAGCACAAATAACCGTTCCGTCTTGTTCCGTTATGAAAGAAGGAAAAAAGTCCTGTTCCGTCCAGAATAACAGAAACCAGACGGAACCATTATTTTTGACCATAGAACTTTATCATGAAGGATCAAAACGGAATGACTCGTAGGGTTGAGCGAACTTGTATTTTAAGTTCGGCGTCTAAAATTCGGGTTATCGAAGAATCCCGTTATGGATTCTGCTACCACGGACCATAACAGAATTTGGAATCCATAAGGGGATTCTTCAATGAACCCGAACGCTGAACTTAAAAAAACAAATTTGCGCAACTGTCTTTCACTGCTCTACTTCCTTCTTCTCCTCCACACAGAGCACAGGAGCTCCGCCCCTCATGTCTCATTACCATTATACCAGGCCCTTTACCATCTCTTATCCAATCCAGTACAGAGCCACGCCCCCTGTACTGATCACATGTCGGTGACGTCACCCCAGGTCCTTAGGGTTGTCCAAGGTTCGGGTTCATCGAAGAATCCCCTTATGGATTCAAAATTCCATTACGGTCCGTGGTAGTGGAATCTATAACGGGATTCTTCAATAACCCCAACCCGAACTTTGGACGCCGAACTTAAAATACAAGTTCGCTCAACCCTACTCTAAAGGTTTCCATTTTGAATTCTGTCTCACAATTCCATTATTTTCCTTTATAAGCATGTTATAACAGAAAGCTATAACGGAATTGAAAACACTGATGTGAAAACCCCCCCTTATCCTTTCAACCTAATATTACAATTGTAATCACTTGCATATATCATCTGTATATATATATATATATATATATATATATATATATATATATATATTATACACTTTTTTTTTACATATATACTAGCAGAATGACCCCACTTCACACGGGTATATTTCGACTATTTCATTTAATGTTTGTGTGTAGTGAAAAGATATCCACAGTACTTCCCATGACAGTGACCTCCAAAGTGCCCAAAGCCCCACTTGTGATCTCCACATCCCCCTGCCCCTTCACAGTGACCTCCACAGCAGCTCACCCCCTTAACAGTGACTTCTACTATCGTCTGCCCCCTAAACAGTGACCTCCACAGCACCACGCCTCCTTAACAGTAACCTATCACAGTGAAGAAAAATGGCTGGGTTGTGTGACACAGTAAAAGGTCTGGTGGGGAGGGAAAGGTATTTTCCTACCAGCATGTGCTGCTGGACTGATTGACAGCCAGGTGAGATCAAGCACAGGACAAGATCTCAGATGCTGGTTCAGGCTTTGCCGACACCTGACTGTCTTAAAAAAGCCAGCTGGATGGCAGTAGGGGTCTCTGTATAAGGCGTGTGCCTGGATGAATATTTATGACCTGTCTGGGCAGGACACCACAACTAAATCTTGGACTTATACTTTGGTGTGGACCTGTTTGCAAAGTGTTAACACACGCCTGGGCTTGTACTTTTTATGCGGGACCTGCAGCATGGTGTGAACTAAACACCAGGACTTTCAACTAAGGTGAAGTTGTTTGCTGAGATGTTAGACCTGCTTGTGTGAATAAAGCACTGTAGTCTGATTAAGAACTGTTTTTGTGACTCTGTTCTGTGTCTGCTCACCCTGCCAACCAGAGCGAATTCCCACAGTTGTTATGGAAACCTGGTATAAGCTGTGTATGTCAAAACTGAAGGACCTGCCAGCCTCTATTGACTAATGGTCATGTGACCATGTGTATGGCAGTTAGGATATGAGGGAAGAGCAGGGCCGTTCCTTGGATCGGGCGGGCCGGGTGGCCGCCTGGAGTGCTGTCAGAAGGGGGGCGCCGGACGTGGCGGTGGCAGAGCACAGGGAGATGAGCGCTTCCACTATGGAAGCGTTCATCTCCATAGTCATCTGTATCGCCGTCCTCAGGACAGCAATACAGATGGCTGTGCTGCAGCAGGGGAGAGAGGCGTCTCCCTTCCCTGTTGCGCTGATAGTTCCGACAGCCTATCAGAGGCCAGTTCAGGCAGCGCAATGACGTCATCGCGCCGCCTGAGCTATACAGCGCGGGACACAGAAGAGGCCTGCATCACATCGCTGGAGGTAAGTAAAAGTGTTTTTTATTTATATACTTGTTACAGGCACATGAAGGGGGGGAAGGCATGGAGAGGCACTTCTGGCACATAAAGGGGGGCATGGAGAGGCTCAGAGGCACTTCTGGCACATAAGGGGGCATAGAGAGCCTCAGAGGCACTTCTGGCAAATGAAGTGGGGAGGCATGGAGAGGCACTTCTGGCACATAAAGGAGGCATGGAGAGACACTTCTGGCACATAAAGGGGGGGAGGCATGGAGAGGCACTTCTGGCACATAAAGGGGGGAGGCATGGAGAGGCACTTCTGGCACATAAAGGGGGGAGGCATGGAGAGACACTTCTGGCACATAAAGGGGGGGTATTTTATATGGGGGTCTTTGTGTGGTACTAGTATTATCAGGGGGTGTATCTGTTTCTGCAGTATAATATTGGGGAGCACACTACAGGGTGCTAAAGGGGAGTTATTTGTTGTAGAGGGTCGAGGTGGTCGGGCAGAAACAACAAGTCAAAGGAATAAGCTGAATTCCCTGGTCCCTAATGCAAAATCAGTAACAGACCTCCTTGACCCTGTGCCATTTATTAATAGCGGTGTCTTTTTTTTTGTGGCAGAGGAGGCTGCACACCCCTGACTGAAGACGCCTGTGCATGAGAAAACAAACTGAGAAAAAATGGAAAGTGAAGAAATTTAAATCTGGGGAGACTTTTGTATTGTTCACCCTGTTGACAAAATTCCCTAGAAACTGACCTGGGGAAGAGCCTGCAAGCTCCTACTGGCTAATACATTTTTTGGGAATATCTCAAGAACGGTACGTCCTAGAGAGCTGAGACCCTTACGAAAACCTTGCCAGACACCCGATGTACCTATATGTCAAATTTGATGTCCATCAGTTCAATAATTTGGTCATGCATAAAGAACAGACAAAAATTAATTTTTATATATATAAGAGATGAAAAAGATGAAAAAGTATTCATAGGCTTGAACCCAAATACACCCACAAACTTGAATGAATTTTATTGGGATTTTATGTGATAGACCAACACAAAGTGACAAGTATGTGTGAAGTTAAAAGGAAATAATACATGGTTTTTATAAATGTTAATAAATAAAAATCTGGAAAGTGTGGTGTATATTTGTATTCAGGAACATGCAAAATAAATGTGGAGCCCCAGTAATGGGTCTACAACACAACGAAAGCCAGATATCCCTCAAAGGAAGGAAAAACGAGCAAAGGGGTGTCTCCATCACAGAGATCACCAAATCCACCATATTAAGTGGCCCCTATGTCAAGATCCCGCTTTTTTACAAGCTTTAAGGATGTGACAGGGAAAACCTAAGCCAGTTATCCATCCACAGACAGCTGTTTCGGGGTGTTGCCCCTCATCAGTGCGGAGTAGGATTCTGGCTAACCGGGAGCAATGCCTCGGAGACTACACAAACACAACAATAGCTGATCTCAGGGAGACCAGCTACTAAAAACACTGCGGAGCCTCACCGGTTAGCTCCCGGTTAGCCAGAATCCTACCTCGCACTGATGAGGGGCAACACGCAAACAGCTGTCTGTGGATGGATAACTGGCTTAGGTTTTCCCGTCACATCCTTAAAGCTTGTAAAAAGCGGGATCTTGACATAGGGGCCACTTAATATGGTGGATTTGGTGATTCTGTGATGGAGACACCCCTTGCTCGCTTTTTCCTTCCTTGAGGGATATCTGGCTTCGCTGTGTTGTAGACCCATTACTGGGGCTCCACATTTATTTTGCATATTCCTGTTTCCCAGGGAGCTTTGCACTTCGGATTGCTGTGTTGAGACTCTTAAGTGAGGCTCCGCGGTGTTTTTAGTAGCTGGTCTCCCTGAGATCAGCTATTGTTGTGTTTGTATATTTGTATTCAGCCCCCGTAAATCAATACTTTGTAGGGCCACCTTTCGCTGCAACTACAGCTGCAAGTCTCTTGGAAGATGTCTCTACCAGCTTTGTAAATCTATGAGCTGGAAGTTTTGCTCATTCTTCTTTGCAAAATAGCTCAAGCTCAGTCAAATTGGATGGAGAGCGTCTGTGAACAGCAATTTTGAAGTCTTGCCACAAATTGTCAATGGGATTTAGGTCTGGACTTTGACAGGCCCATTCTAACACATGAATATGCTTTAATATAAACCATTCCATTGTAGCTCTGGCTGTATGTTTAGGGTCATTGTCCTGCTGCAAGGTAAACCTATACTCCAGTCTCAAGTCTTGTGCAGCGTCTACCAGGTTTTCCTCAAGGACTGCCCTGCATTTAGATCTAGGCTCGGACTGGCCCACAGGGGTGCAGGGGAATCCCCCTGTGGGCCACTGAGCAAGGTGGGCCCCTAGTCTCCCACCCCCTGCACAAGTGGCACATAATACAGTAGACTTACTGCACTACATACATATATTCAATAGATTAATTATCATATTTGAATGTATTCGTACGGTGGGCCCACAAAATAAATTTTACTGGTGGGCACTAGGCACCCCAATCCGACATTGCTTAACTCCATCCATCTTTCCATCAACTCTGACCAGCTTCCCTGTTTTCTTAAATCAGCATCTCCCCACAGTATTTGCATTCCATCATAGCCACATCTCATTCTGCTGGGTCCACTCTACCTATTATTGGTGTTTGCAAAGTGCTGTGCATTATTTTTTTTGTCTTTGTGTTTTCAGCCATGGCAACGTGCACCTACACATTGGGATGTGCTGATATAGATTCATTACACAGTGACTGATCTATTACAAGATTTTATTTATTTTTATGTTTATTATGGCTTACAGCTAATAAAAGCTCAAAAGTCTCATAAATTTAGAATATTGTGAGAAAGTTCAATATTGTAGACTCATGGTGTCAGAATCTAATCAGCTAATCAACACAAAACACCGAAGGATTCCTAAGCCTTTAAATAGTCCCCCAGTCTGGTTGTCACAGCAGCCGATGTTACAGTAATCCCCCTACGCCCCTTTACTTGAGTCCACAACGAGACATAAACCTTTTTATCAGGTCCAGAGAATGAATGTTGTCTTTCGGCACCCAAGACCATTCCTCAGGAGCAGAGCCCTTCCAGTCCACAAGATAGCAGGTCTTCTTGCCGCGCTTCTTGATGTCCAGGATGTCTTTGACCTCAAATGACTCGTCAGAATCTTCCGATACCTGAGTTGGAATATAAGGAGCCATCAGGAAGCGATTAAGGACTACTGGTTTTAGTAGGGACACATGGAAGGCATTGGGAATATGCAGAGAGAGAAAGGCAGACGTAAGTTATATGTCATTTTGTTGATCCTCCTCAATACTTCAAAGGGTCCAAGGAACCTAGGAGTGAATTTGAAACTGGGAACCCTTAAGCGGATGTTTTTAGAGGAGAGCCATACCTTATCTCCAGACGAGAACTGAGGTGGTTTTCTTCTTCTCTTCTCTGCATTTGTTTTTATGCGGTTCACCGCTTTGTTGATGCAGTCCTTGGTGTCACACTAAATCTTTAAAAAATAGCTTAAAGGGGAATCCGCAGCTGGTACCCCAGAAGATGTAGGAACAGGGGGAGGAGTACGAGGGTGTTGTTCATAAATGACAAAGAATGGAGAGGATCCAATAGACTAACTAGTGCGGTTGTTATTGAAGAACTCAGCTCAAGGTAGCAATTGATATGGAAAAGGATCTAGGAATTTTAATAAACAGCAGACTAAGCCGCAAAAACCAGTGTCAGGCAGCTGCTGCCAAGGCCAATAAGATAATGGGTTGCATCAAAAGGGGCATAGAGGCCCGTGATGAGAACATAGTCCTACCACTTCACCAATCGCTAGTCACACCACACATGGAGTACTGTGTACAGTTCTGGGCTCCTGTGAACAAGGCAGACATAGCAGAGCTGGAAAAGGTTCAGAGGAGGGCAACTAAAGTAATAACTGGAATGGGGCAACTACAGTACCCTGAAAGATTATCAAAATTAGGGTTATTCACTTTAGAAAAAAGACAACTGAGGGGAGATCTAATTACTATGTATAAATATATCAGGGGACAAAACAGAGATCTATCCCATCATCTATTTATCCCCAGGACTGTGACTGTGACAAGGGGACATCCTCTGCATCTGGAGGAAAGAAGGTTTGTACTGAAACATAGAAGAGGATTCTTTAGTGAGACTATGGAACTCTCTGCCTGACTAGGTGGTGATGGTGAGTACAATAAAGGAATTCAAGAAGGGCCTGGATGTATTTCTGGATTGTAATAATATTACCGGTTATAGCTACCAGAGATGGGTCGTTGATCCAGGGAGTTATTCTGATTGCCTGATTGGAGTCGGGAAGGAATTTTTTATTCCCCTTAAGTGGGGAAAATTGGCTTCTACCTCACAGTTTTTGTTTTTTTTTGCCTTCCTCTCGATCAACTTGCAAGATGACAGTCTGAACTGGATGGACAAATGTCTTTTTTCGGCCTTATGTACTATGCTACTATTTTACTATGTTACTAATTGTACCCAGTTGTCGTGTTGGGCTGAAACAAAATGTCGGACATAGTTTTCCAATATTTGATTGACCCACTCTACTTGCCGTTGGTCTGGAGATGATAACCGGAAGAGAAGACAAGCTCAATTTCGAGCAGCCGGCAAAGAGCTCTCCACAGTTTAGAGGTAAACTGGTCTCCGCGATCAGAAAAAATATGCCAAGGTAGACCACGCAAGAGGAATATGTGTCTCAAGAACAGTTTAGCAAGTTCAGCCGCCGAGGGCAGTCCAGCCAAAGAAACGAAGTGTGCCATCATGGAGAAGCGGTCCACGACCACCCAAATAGCTGTACATCCGGCAGAAGAGGGCAGATCTGTAACAAAGTCCATGGCAATGTGTTGCCATGGGGCATCAGGAAGAGGTAACAACAGCCCGGTTGGTTTGGTCCTGGAGACTTTATTCTGAGCACAGACGGTGCAGGCAAACACATAATTGCGCACATCCGTAGACAGTGTGGACAAAAGTTCTGTGGTCTTGCAGATCCCTGGGTGACCAGCCAGTTTGGAGTTGTGCCCCCAAGCTAGAATGCGTTTTCTCTTGGCAGATGGCAAGAATGTCTTCCCTGGAGGGATGTCCGTTTCCAGGACAGGAGCCACTGTGATCAAGCGAGCAGGATTTACAATGTACTGGGGCTCCTCCTGCTGGTCGGAGACATCAAATGACCGAGACAGAGCAACCGCCTTGATGTTCTTCTCGGCCGGGCGAAACTGGAGCTCAAAATTAAAACGGGAGAAGAAGAGTGCCCACCTGACTCGGAGAAGATTATCACTGGATGCTGGGCCCCATCCAATAGATAACGCCACTCCTCCAAGGCAAGTTTTATGGCCAGAAGTTCTCTGTCTCCTATACAGTAATTCCTCTCAGCAGGGGAGAAGAACTTGGAGGAGAATCCACATGTAAACATCTTGTCCTTGGAACATTTCTATAGCAAAACAGCACCAGCTTCTATGGAGGAGGCATCCACTTCCAAAAAGAATTGGCAGGAGAAATCGGGATGATGCAGAACAGGTGCAGAAGCAATGGACCTCTTTAATTGGATGAAGGCAGCCTCCGCCTCAGGAGTCCAGTGGCATTCTGGCACTTTGGCATTCACCCCTTTCCTAGTAAGAGCCGGGATCGGAGATGTAAGGCATGCAAAATTTGGGATGAACTGACAATAGAAATTAGCAAATCCCAGGAAGTGCTGTATAGCACAAAGACCCTGTACACTGGACAAGTCCATTACTGGATTCAATTTTTCAGGATCCATCTGCAGCCCAGTACCCGAGATGATGTATACAAGGAACATTATGGTAGATTTTTCAAAGATACATTTCTCGAGTTTGGCATAAAGTCGATTCTCTCTTAACCGCTGTAAAACTAAATGTACATGCCTCTGGTGAGTGGTAAAATCTGGAGAATAGATTAGTATATCGTCCAGGTACACTATTACGCAGACATAGAGCAGGTCCTGGAAGATATCGTTTATGAATTCCTAGAATACCGTGGGAGCATTGCTCAGATGGAAGGCATGACGAGATACTCGTAGTGACTATCACAAGTGTTGAAAGTCTTCCAATCATCGTCCTCTCGAATGTGGATAAGGTTGCATGCGCCTCACAGGTCGAGTTTTGTGAAGACCTTAGCTCCCCGGATCCTGTCAAAGAGTTCAGAGATTAACGGAAGAGGGTATTGATTCTTGACTGTCACCTTATTCAGACCTTGATAGTCGATACAGGGCCGTAAGGTTCTTTCCTCTGCACAAAGAAGAACCCGGATAAACTCCCTCTCGAGATTCTCCTTGATGTAATCAGACATCGCTTGGGTCTCAGGAAGTTAGTGTGGGTACACTCGACCGCGAGGAGAAAGGGCACGAGGCAGAAGGTCAATCGGACAATCATATGGCCGATGAGAAGGCAGGGTCTCAGCCTCTTTCTTACTGAAGACATCTGAAAAACTGCCATACTGCTGCAGAAGTCCAAGCAGGTCCTCAGGTACAGTAGGCGAGGAAACAGCACATAGAAGGAGATCATCCCTGAATGCAGAACCCCTATTTGCAACTTAACCACTTCAGCCCCCCTAGCTTAAACACCCTTAAAGGGGTTCTGCAGTTTGTTACAACTGATGATCTATCCTCAGGATAGATCATCAGCATCTGATCGGCCGGGGTCTGACACCCGGGACCCCCGCCGATCAGCTGTTTGAGAAGGCAGCGGTGCTGCAGCAGCGCCGCTGCAGCAGCGCCGCAGCCTTCTCACTGTTTACCGCTGCTAGCATTCAGTGAACAGAGCTTAGACTCGCCCACGCCACTTGGATACAAGTCGTGATGTCACTGGGCGGGGCTCTAGCAGAGGTAAACAGTGAGAAGGCCGCGGCGCTGCTGCAGCGCCGCTGCCTTCTCAAACAGCTGATCGGCAGGGGTCCCGGGTGTCAGACCCCGGCCGATCAGATGCTGATGATCTATCCTGAGGATAGGTCATCAGTTGTAACAAACTGCAGAACCCCTTTAATGACCAGACCACTTTTTACAATTCTGCACTACACTACTTTCACGGTTTATTGCTCGGTCATACAACTTACCACTGTGGTAAGGTGCAAGGTACTGTGGTCGACGGCAGGTACGTGTCACCGAGGTTCCTGGCCTCGGTGAGGTAAGAGCCGGATTTTTTATGTGTCAGCAGCAGCTAGTGCTGCTTGACATTTATAGTTAGTTTGGCTGCAAAGCCAATCCGGGCCGGCTCTTACTGGGAGCAGCTAAAGAGTAGGGTGGGTGGCTGCTCCCACGGTCCAGTCCATGTTTTGGGCTGATATAAAACGCAGCCAGCAGCTGTGTCTGGGGAGTGTGATTATCCTGGAGCTGCTGGCAGGGCTGGGAGTTCTCTGTCCAGGAGGAAAGAGCTCAGCAAGGAGGTGTTGTGTTCCTGGCTACCTGAAGCTGGATTCTCCTGCGGCTGGGCCGACAGCGTGGTGCGAACCTGCACCTACACCTCCCAGGTGACTGAACCTGTGTTGGACTGTTTTGTTTGGCTACGTTTATTTCCGTTGTGTGTGAACTGTCACCAAGAGACTGTTTTTCATTTTGTGTGCAAGTGTGAATAAAACACTGTTTGTTGCACAATCTGGACTCCTGGTTTTGCCTCTAAACTGCACCCGCACCGCTGTCTACCAGAGCGACTCCCCACATTTGGTGGAGGATGCGGGCAGTGGTCGAGATTTCTGGGGTAAAGGCGGGATGGAAGGATTGTCAGCAGGCTGTTTATACAATGGGGTGTCCGGAGGGGTCTCCGATTGAGGAGGCGGCCTCCTACAGTTTGTGTTTGCGCTGGAGCTTTTATCACAACAATCGTAGTTGCCGCTAACGGCAGAACCATTCCAGTGCACACACAGCCACTAACTCTGT
>JAKVIS010005527.1:0-11557 GCA_033119425.1 Bufotes viridis | reverse complement strand
AGCACCCAGACAGAGGAGAGAGGTCCCACAGCAAGGAATCATGCGCTATATCACCCACCACTGGAGAAGGCCACTTTCAGTTATTTCGGCCCAGCACCCAGACAGAGGAGAGAGGTCCTACAGCAAGGAATCATGCGTCATATCACCCACCACTGGAGAAGGCCACTTTCAGTTATTTCGGCCCAGCACCCAGACAGAGGAGAGAGGTCCTACAGCAAGGAATCATGCGTCATATCACCCACCACTGGAGAAGGCCACTTTCAGTTATTTCTGGCCCCAGCACCCAGACAGAGGAGAGAGGTCCCACAGCAAGGAATCATGCGTCATATCACCCACCACTGGAGAAGGCCACTTTCAGTTATTTCGGCCCCAGCACCCGAGACAGAGGAGAGAGGTCCCACAGCAAGGAATCATGCGTCATATCACCCACCACTGGAGAAGGCCACTTTCAGTTATTTCGCGCCCAGCACCCAGACAGAGGAGAGAGGTCCCACAGCAAGGAATCATGCGTCATATCACCCACCACCGGAGAAGGCCACTTTCAGTTATTTCGGCCCCAGCACCCAGACAGAGGAGAGAGGTCCCACAGCAAGGAATCATGCGTCATATCACCCACCACTGGAGAAGGCCACTTTCAGTTATTTCGGCCCAGCACTCCAGACAGAGGAGAGAGGTCCCACAGCAAGGAATCATGCGCCATATCACCCACCACTGGAGAAGGCCACTTCAGTTATTTCTGGCCCCAGCACCCAGACAGAGGAGAGAGGTCCCACAGCAAGGAATCATGCGTCATATCACCCACCACCGGAGAAGGCCACTTCAGTTATTTCGGCCCAGCACCCAGACAGAGGAGACAGGTCCCACAGCAAGGAATCATGCGTCATATCACCCACCACTGGAGAAGGCCACTTTCAGTTATTTCGGCCCAGCACCCAGACAGAGGAGAGAGGTCCCACAGCAAGGAATCATGCGTCATATCACCCACCACTGGAGAAGGCCACTTTCAGTTATTTCGGCCCAGCACCCAGACAGAGGAGAGAGGTCCCACAGCAAGGAATCATGCGTCATATCACCCACCACCGGAGAAGGCCACTTTCAGTTATTTCGGCCCAGCACCCAGACAGAGGAGAGAGGTCCCACAGCAAGGAATCATGCGTCATATCACCCACCACTGGAGAAGGCCACTTTCAGTTATTTCAGGCCCCAGCACCCAGACAGAGGAGAGAGGTCCCACAGCAAGGAATCATGCGTCATATCAACCACCACCGGAGAAGGCCACTTTCAGTTATTTCTGGCCCAGCACCCAGACAGAGGAGAGAGGTCCCACAGCAAGGAATCATGCGTCATATCAACCACCACCGGAGAAGGCCACTTTCAGTTATTTCAGGCCCAGCACCCAGACAGAGGAGAGAGGTCCCACAGCAAGGAATCATGCGTCATATCAACCACCACCGGAGAAGGCCACTCTCAGTTATTTCAGCCCAGCACCCAGACAGAGGAGAGAGGTCCCACAGCAAGGAATCATGCGTCATATCACCCACCACCGGAGAAGGCCACTTTCAGTTATTTCTGCCCAGCACCCAGACAGAGGAGAGAGGTCCCACAGCAAGGAATCATGCGTCATATCACCCACCACCGGAGAAGGCCACTTTCAGTTATTTCGGCCCAGCACCCAGACAGAGGAGAGAGGTCCCACAGCAAGGAATCATGCGCCATATCAACCACCACCGGAGAAGGCCACTTTCAGTTATTTCGGCCCCACCACCCAGACAGAGGAGAGGTTCATTCAACTTTGGGTTGCACCGCAAGATCATGGTAAAGTTAAAAAATGAGGATTCAATAAAGAAGTGCCCCGGAGTACAAGAATACATGGTTGAGGGGAGGCAGTTATAAATGTCTATTCTGCACAAGGGAGGCACAGGTCCTGTGGGATCCATGCCTGGTTCATTTTTATGAACGCCAGCTTGTCCACGTTGGCTGTGGACAGGCGGCCGCGTTTGTCAGTAATGACGCCCCTGCCGTGCTGAATACACGTTCAGACAAAAACGCTGGCCGCCGGGCAGGCCAGCACCTCCAAGGCATAAAATGCTAACTCTGGCCACGTGGACAATTTGGAGACCCAGAAGTTGAATGGGGCCGAACCATCAGTCAGTACGTGGAGGGGTGTGCAGACGTACTGTTCAACCATGTTAGTGAAATGCTGCCTCCTGCTAACACGTCCCGTATCAGGTGGTGGTGCAGTTAGCTGTGGCGTGGAGACAAAACTTTTCCACATTTCTGCCATGCTAACCCTGCCCTCAGAGGAGCTGGCCGTGACACAGCTGCGTTGGCGACCTCTTGCTCCTCCTCTGCCTTCGCCTTGGGCTTCCACCTGTTCCCCTGTGACATTTGGGAATGCTCTCAGAGCGCTCTACCAGCGTGCGCTTGTACTGCGCATCTTCCTATCACGCTCCAGTGCAGGAAGTAAGGTGGGCACATTGTCTTTGTACCGGGATCCAGCAGGGTGGCAACCCAGTAGTCCGCACACGTTAAAATGTGGGCAACTCTGCTGTCGCTACGCAGGCACTGCAGCATGTAGTCGCTCATGTGTGCCAGGCTCCCAGAGGTAAGGACAAGCTGTCCTCTGTGGGAGGCGATCGTCATCGTCCTCCGTATCCCCCCAGCCACGCACCAGTGATGGGCCTGAGCTGTGTCGGGTGCCACCCCGCTGTGAACCTGCTTCATCCTCATCCTCCTCCACCTCCTCCTCATCCTCCTCGTCCTCCAGTAGTGGGCCCTGGCTGGCCACATTTGTACCTGGCCTCTGCTGTTGCAAAAACCTCCTCTGAGCCACTTCTAACAGACTGGCCTGAAAGTGCTAAAATGACCCTCTCATCCTCCTCCTCCTCCTGGGCCACCTCCTCTTCCATCATCGCCCTAAGCGTTTTCTCAAGGAGACATAGAAGTGGTATTGTAACGCTGATAACGGTGTCATCGCCACTGGCCATGTTGGTGGAGTACTCGAAACAGCGCAACAGGGCACACAGGTCTCGCATGGAGGCCCAATCATTGGTGGTGAAGTGGTGCTGTTCCGCAGTGCGACTGACGCGTGCGTGCTGCAGCTGAAACTCCACTATGGCCTGCTGCTGCTCGCGACAGTCTCTCCAGCATGTGCAAGGTGGAGTTCCACCTGGTGGGCACGTCGCATATGAGGCGGTGAGCGGAAGGCCGAAGTTCCGCTGTAGCGCAGACAGGCGAGCAGCGGCAGGATGTGAACGCCGGAAGCGCGCACAGACGGCCCGCACTTTATGCAGCAGCTCTGACATGTCGGGTAGTTGTGAATGAACTTCTGCACCACCAAATTCAGCACATGCGCCAGGCAAGGGATGTGCGCCAAACCGGCTAGTCCCAGAGCTGCGACGAGATTTCGCCTCATTATCGCACACCACCAGGCCGGGCTTGAGGCCCACCGGCAGCAACCACTGGTCGGTCTGTTGTTCAATACCCCGCCACAACTCCTGCGCTGTGGGGCCTGTCCCCCAAACATATGAGTTTCAGAATGGCCTGCTGACGTTTACCCCGGGCTGTGCTGAAGTTGGTGGTGAAGGTGTGTGGCTGACTGGATGAGCTGGTGGAAGCAGAGGAGGAGGAAGCCGAGTAGGAGGAGGAGGCTACAGGAGGCAAAGAATGATGCCCTGCGATCCTTGGCGGCGGAAGGACGTGCGCCAAGGAACTCTCCGCCTGCGGCCCAGCCGCCACTACATTTACCCAGTGTGCAGTTAGGGAGATATAGCGTCCCTGGCCGTGCTTACTGGTCCACGTATCTGTGGTTAGGTGGACCTTGCTACAGATGGCGTTGCGCAGTGCACACTTGATTTTATCGGATACTTGGTTGTGCAGGGAAGGCACGGCTGTCTTGGAGAAGTAGTGGCGGCTGGGAACAACATACTGTGGGACAGCCATGGACATCAGCTGTTTGAAGCTGTTCAGTGTCCACCAGCCTGAATGACAGCATTTCAAAGGCCAGTAGTTTAGAAATGCTGGCATTCAGGCCCAGGGCTCGAGGGTGGCTAGGTGGGAATTTACGCTTTCTCTCCAAGGTTTGTGAGATGGAGAGCTGAACGCTGCCGTGTGACATGGTGGAGATGCTTGGTGACGCGAGGTGGTGGTGTCGGTGGCACATCCTCTGTTTGGTGGGCGGCAGGTGCCAACATTCCTCCCGAGGCGGAGGAAGAGGCCGAGGCAGCAGCAGAAGAGGGAGCAGGGGGAGCCAGAGTGAGTTCCTTGCTTTTAAGGTGTTTACTCCACTGCAGTTCATGCTTTGCATGTAGATGCCTGGTCATGCAGGTTGTGCTAAGGTTCAGAACGTTAATGCCTCGCTTCAGGATCTGATGGCACAGCGTGCAAACCACTCGGGTCTTGTCGTCAGCACATTGTTTAAAGAAGTGCCATGCCAGGGAACTCCTTGAAGCTGCCTTTGGGGTGCTCGGTCCCTGGTGGCGGTGGCCAGTAGCAGGCGAACTCTCTTGGCGGCGGCTGGTCTGCTTTTGCCCCTGCTCCCTTTTGCTACGCTGTTGGCTCGGTCTCACCACTGCCTCTTCCTCTGAACTATGAAAGTCAGTGGCACGACCTTCATTCCATGTGGGGTCTAGGACCTCATCGCCCCCTGCATCGTCTTCCACACAGTCTTCCTCCCTGACCTCCTGTTCGGTCTGCACACTGCAGAAAGACGCAGCAGTTGGCACCTGTGTTTCGTCATCATCAGAGACGTGCGACTCCGATGAGGTGGTATTCCCATGTCCTCATCATCAGGAAACATCAGTGGTTGTGCATCAGTGCATTCTATGTCTTCCACCACTGGGGAAGGGCTAGGTGGATTCCTTGGGAAACCCCTGCCAGCAGAGTCTTCAAACAGCATAAGAGACTGCTGCATAACTTGAGGCTCTGACAGTTTCCCCTGATATGCATGGGGGTGATGTGACAGACTGATGGGCTTGGTTTTCAGGTGCCACCTGTGCGCTTTCTGCAGAAGACTGGGTGGGAGATAATGTTGTGAACGTGCTGGATCCACTGTCGGCCACCCAATTGACTAGCGCCTGTACCTGCTCAGGCCTTACCATCCTTAGAACGGCATTGGGCCCCACCAAATATCGCTGTAAATTCTGGCGGGTACTGGAACCTGAGGTAGTTGGTTCACTAGGACGTGTGGCTGTGGCAGAATGGCCACGTCCTCTCCCAGCACCAGAGGGTACACTAACACCACCACGACCGCTCGCGTCCCTTACTAGATGTTTTCCTCATTGTTACTGTTCACCAAGCACCACAATAAGAAAAAATATTTGGCCCAATGTATTGATTTCAAATTCAGGCCTTTTTACAGGCACCTAACACTATCTGCCTATTTATTTATGTAGCGTATTACACTAATCCAGGCACAGCAGTAACCACTGATTTAGGGGAATATCTCTTTTAGGGCTAGTATTTAGGCCCTGGATGAAAGGTATCCTTTATGGACAGATTTACACTTGGCCTGCAACAGCTGGGACACCAGATTCAGGGTATTGCTATTTTGGCAATTGAATTTCACCCCAGAACAAAATATATGTTTTGGCGGACACTATGAATCTTGGCCTGCAACAGCTGGGACACCAGATTCAGGGTATTGCTATTTTGGCAATTGAATTTCACCCCAGAACAAAATATATGTTTTGGCGGACACTATGAAACCTGGCCTGCAACAGCTGGGACACCAGATTCAGGGTATTGCTATTTTGGCAATTGAATTTCACCCCAGAACAAAATATATGTTTTGCGGACACTATGAATCTTGGCCTGCAACAGCTGGGACACCAGATTCAGGGTATTGCTATTTTGGCAATTGAATTTCACCCCAGAACAAAATATATGTTTTTGCGGACACTATGAAACCTGGCCTGCAACAGCTGGGACACCAGATTCAGGGTATTGCTATTTTGGCAATTGAATTTCACCCCAGAACAAAATATATGTTTTTGCGGACACTATGAATCTTGGCCTGCAACAGCTGGGACACCAGATTCAGGGTATTGCTATTTTGGCAGTGAATTTCACCCCAGAACAAAATATATGTTTTGGCGGACACTATGAATCTTGGCCTGTGGCGGCTGGCAACCATCATACTGTGGGACAGCCATGGACATCAGCTTTTGGCTGCCCAGTGTCCCACCAGCCTGAAATTACAGCATTTCAAAGGCCAGTAGTTTAGAAATGCTGGGCATTCAGGCCCAGGGCCTCGAGGGCAGCTGGAGTGAGGAATTTGCGCTTTCTCTCCAAGGTTTGTGAGATGGAGAGCTGAACACTGCCGTGTGACATGGTGGAGATGTTTGGTGACGCAGGTGGTGTTGTCGGTGGCACATCCTTGTTTGGTGGGCGGCAGGTGCCAATGTTCCTCCCGAGGCGGAGGAAGAGGCCGAGGCAGCAGCAGAAGAGGGAGCAGGGGGAGCTCAGAGTGAGTTCCTTGCTTTTAAGGTGTTTACTCCACTGCAGTTCATGCTTTGCATGTAGATGCCTGGTCATGCAGGTTGTGCTAAGGTTCAGAACGTTAATGCCTCGCTTCAGGATCTGATGGCACAGCGTGCAAAACCACTCGGGTCTTGTCGTCAGCACATTGTTTAAAGAAGTGCCATGCCAGGGAACTCCTTGAAGCAGCCTTTGGGGTGCTTGGTCTCTGGTGGCGTGGCCAGTAGTCAGGCGAACTCTCTGGCGGCGGCTGGTCTGCTTTTGCCCCCCTGCTCCCTCTTTTGCTACGCTGTTGGCTCGGTCTCACCACTGCCTCTTCCTCTGAACTATGAAAGTCAGTGGCACGACCTTCATTCCATGTGGGGTCTAGGACCTCATCGTCCTCTGCATCGTCTTCCACACAGTCTTCCTCCCTGACCTCCTGTTCGGTCTGCACACTGCAGAAAGACGCAGCAGTTGGCACCTGTGTTTCGTCATCATCACAGACGTGTGGACTCCCGATGGGTGGTATTCCCATGTCCTCATCATCAGGAAACATCAGTGGTTGTGCATCAGTGCATTCTATGTCTTCCACCACTGGGGGAAGGGCTAGGTGGATTTCCTTGGGAAACCCTGCCAGCAGAGTCTTCAAACAGCATAAGAGACTGCTGCATAACTTGAGGGCTCTGACAGTTTCCCTGATATGCATGGGGGTGATGTGACAGACTGATGGGCTTGGTTTTCAGGTGCCACCTTTGCGCTTTCAGCAGAAGACTGGGTGGGAGATAATGTTGTGAACATGCTGGATCCACTGTCGGCCACCCAATTGACTAGCGCTAGTACCTGCTCAGGCCTTACCATCCTTAGGCGGCATTGGGCCCCACCAAACTATCGCTGTAAATTCTGGCGGGCACTGGAACCTGAGGTAGTTGGTTCACTAGGACGTGTGGCTGTGGCAAAATGGCCACGTCCTTCCCAGCACCAGAGGATACACTAACACCACCACGAGCGGCGTCCGCGTCCCTTACTAGATGTTTTCTTCATTGTTACCGTTCACCAAACACCACAATAAGGAAAAAAATATTTTGCCCAATGTATTGATTTCAAATTCAGGCCTTTTTTACAGGCACCTACCACTATCTGCCTATTTATTTATGTAGCGTATACACTAATCCAGGCACAGCAGTAACCATTGATTTGGGAATATCTCTTTTAGGGCTAGTATTTAGGCCCTGGATGAAAGGTATCCTTTTATGGACAGATTTACACTTGGCCTGCAACAGCTGGGACAACAGATTCAGAGGTATTGCTATTTTGGCAATTGAATTTCACCCCAGAACAAAATATATGTTTTTGCGGACACTATGAATCCTGGCCTGCAGCAGCTGGGACACCAGATTCTAGGGGTATTGCTATTTTGGCAATTGAATTTCACCCCAGAACAAAATATATGTTTTGACGGACACTATGAAGCGTGGCCTGCAAACAGCTGGGACACCAGATTCAGAGAGTATTGCTATTTTGGCAATTGAATGTCACCCCCAGAACAAAATATATGTTTTTGCGGACACTATGAATCCTGGCCTGCAACAGCTGGGACACCCAGATTCAGGGTATTGCTATTTTGGCAATTGAATTTCACCCCAGAACAAAATATATGTTTTGAGCGGACACTATGAAACGTGGCCTGCAACAGCTGGGACACCAGATTCAGGGTATTGCTATTTTGGCAATTGAATGTCACCCCAGAACAAAATATATGTTTTTGCGGACACTATGAATCCTGGCCTGCAACTTAGCTGGGACACCAGATTCAGGGTATTGCTATTTTGGCAATTGAATTTCACCCCAGAACAAAATATATGTTTTCGCGGACACTATGAATCCTGGCCTGCAACAGCTGGGACACCCAGATTCAGGGTATTGCTATTTTGGCAATTGAATGTCACCCCAGAGGACAAAATATATGTTTTTGCGGACACTATGAATCCTGGCCTGCAACAGCTGAGACACCAGATTCAGAGGTATTGCTATTTTGGCAATTGAATGTCACCCCAGAACAAAATATATGTTTTTGCGGACACTATGAATCCTGGCCTGCAACAGCTGGGACCACCAGATTCAGGGTATTGCTATTTTGGCAATTGAATGTCACCCCAGAACAAAATATATGTTTTTGCGGACACTATGAATCCTGGCCTGCAACAGCTGGGACACCAGATTCAGAGGTATTGCTATTTTGGCAATGAATTTCACCCCAGAACAAAATATATGTTTTTGCGGACACTATGAATCCTGGCCTGCAACAGCTGGGACACCAGATTCATGGGTATTGCTATTTTGGCAATTGATTGTCACCCCAGAACAAAATATATGTTTTTGCGGACACTATGAATCCTGGCCTGCAACAGCTGGGACACCAGATTCAGGGTATTGCTATTTTGGCAATTGAATGTCACCCCAGAACAAAATATATGTTTTTGCGGACACTATGAATCCTGGCCTGCAACAGCTGGGACACCAGATTCAGGGTATTGCTATTTTGGCAATTGAATTTCACCCCAGAACAAAATATATGTTTTTGCGGACACTATGAATCCTGGCCTGCAACAGCTGGGACACCAGATTCATGGTATTGCTATTTTGGCAATTGAATGTCACCCCAGAACAAAATATATGTTTTGACGGACACTATGAAACGTAGTCTGCAACAGCTGGGACACCAGATTCAGGATATTGCTATTTTGGCAATTGAATGTCACCCCAGAACAAAATATATGTTTTTGCGGACACTATGAATCCTGGCCTGCAACAGCTGGGACACCAGATTCAGGGTATTGCTATTTTGGCAATTGAATTTTTTCCCCTTAAGTGGGGAAAATTGGCTTCTGCCTCACAGGGGTTTTTTGCCTTCCTCTGGATCAACTTGTAGGAAACAGGCCGAACTGGATGGACAAATGTCTTTTTTCGGTCTTATATACTATGTTACTATGAATTTCACCCCAGAACAAAATATATGTTTTGGCGGACCCTATTATATTTTGCCAGCCACAGCTGAAACCACTGATTTATGGTATTGCTATTTTGGCAATTGAATTTCACCACAGAAAATAATCTATCCTTTGCCAGACAGCAGACAGTATTATACTTGTCTAGCCAAAGCTGAAAAACCAGATTTAGGGGATTGGTATTTGGGCAATTGTATTATAACCCCTTAATAAAAATATAGAAATTGCTATCCTGAGTTTCTAGGGGTGACAATTAGCACAGCCAAGCCCCTGATGTAGGATATAGCAAAAAAAAAAACTAGTATTGATGGATTGATGGACTTGGTGGCAGCTTCTTCTGGTGTACCACAAGTCACAAAATGGCCGCCGATCACCCCAGAAAATAAGTGACAGAAAAACGCCTGTGCAGCCTAAAAACCAGTGAGCAAGTAACTATCAGAAGTTCAATCATTCACAGCTGTAGATCGATCCGCTCATTAGGTGCTGTTGCTGACTTTTCCCTGCCTAATCTCGCTCTCACAGAAGCTGCGCCCTCTCCCTACACTAATCAGAGCAGTGTGACGTGCGGCGCTACGTGACTCCAGCTTAAATAGAGGCTGGGTCACATGCTGCACTTGGCCAATCACAGCCATGCCATTAGTAGGCATGGCTGTGATGGGCTCTTAGGGCAAGAAGTAAAACGCTAGCTGATTGGCTGCTGCGCAGCCCTTCAGAAAGCGGGAAGTAATCGACAAACAACGAACCCGAACCTGAACTTTTGAAAATGTCGGGTTCGGGTCCGTGTCCCGACACCCCAAAATTCGGTACGAACCCGAACGATGCTCGAACTGTTCGCTCAACACTATTTGCAGTATATGGATATACGGGTGCTGTTTTTAGTTTGCAGTATATGGATATACGGTGCTGTTTTTAGTTTGCAGTATATGGATATACGGTGCTGTTTTTAGTTTGCAGCATATAGATATACGGTGCTGTTTTTATTTTGCAGTATATGGATATACGAGTGCTGTTTTTAGTTTGCAATATATGGATATACGGTGCTGCTTTTAGTTTGCAGTATATGGATATACGGTGTTGTTTTAGTTTGCAGTATATGGATATACGGTGCTGTTTTTAGTTTGCAGTATATGGATATACGGTGCTGTTTTTAGTTTGCAGTATATGGATATACGGTGCTGTTTTAGTTTGCAGTATATGGATATACGGTGCTGTTTTTAGTTTGCAGTATATGGATATACGGTGCTGTTTTTAGTTTGCAGTATATGGATATACGGTGCTGTTTTTAGTTTGCAGTATATGGATATACGGTGCTGTTTTTAGTTTGCAGTATATGGATATACGGTGCTGTTTTTAGCCTGCAGTATATGATATACGGTGCTGTTTTTAGTTTGCAGTATATGGATATACGGTGCTGTTTTTAGTTTGCAGTATATGGACATACGGTGCTGTTTTTAGTTTGCAGTATATGGATATACGGTGCTGTTTTTAGCTTTGCAGTATATGGATATTACGGTGCTGTTTTAGTCTGCATATATGGATATACGGTGCTGTTTTTAGTTTGCAGTATATGGATATACGGTGCTGTTTTTAGTTTGCATGCATGATTAGACATACCGGTGCTGTCTTTTAGCCCGGCAGCATGTTGATTACACGGTGCCGTCTTTTAGCCTGCAGCATATGCGATACATCGGCGCTGGTCTAGCCCAGCATGCGGATTACATCGGTGCCGCCTTTAGCTCCGGCATAGCTGATTAATAATTTAAGGTTGTTCTAGAGCTCCATGCGTGATTATTAACGAGGTGCTGTTTTTAGCCTTGCGCAGTATATGGAGATATCGGGCGCTGCTTTAGCCTGGCAGTGTATGGATACATACGCGTGCTGTTTTTAGGCTTCCAGCATAGTGGACATACCGGTGCCGTTTTTAGTTATAGCAGCATGGATAGGCCGTGCTGCTTTTAGCTCTGTAGTGATATGCAGATATTGTTTTTGAAGTTTGCAGTATGTACGGACATAATGCTGTTTTTAGCCTGCAGCATATGATATACGCGAAGCCGTTTTTAGTTTGCAGTATAGATATGCGGTGCTGTTTTTAG
>JAKVIS010005526.1:0-11820 GCA_033119425.1 Bufotes viridis | reverse complement strand
GGTGGAGTTCCACCGGGTGGTCACGTTGCATATTAGGCGGTGAGTGGGAAGGCCGAGTTCCGCTGTAGCGCTGACAGGCGAGCAGCGGCAGGATGTGAACGCTGAAGCGCGCACAGACGGCCCGCACTTTATGCAGCAGCTCTGACATGTCTGGGTAGTTGTGAATGAACTTTTGCACCACCAAATTCAGCACATGCGCCAGGCAAGGGATGTGCGTCAAACCAGCTAGTCCCAGAGCTGCCACGAGATTTCGCCCATTATCGCACACTACCAGGCCGGGCTTGAGGCCCACTGGCAGCAACCACTGGTCGGTCTGTTGTTCAATACCCCGCCACAACTCCTGCGCGGTGTGGGGCCTGTCCCCCAAACATATGAGTTTCAGAATGGCCTGCTGACATTTACCCCGGTCTGTGCTGAAGTTGGTGGTGAAGGAGGAGGAAGCCGAGTAGGAGGAGGAGGCTACAGGAGGCAAAGAATGATGCCCTGTGATCCTTGGCGGCGGAAGGACGTGCGCCAAGGATCTCTCCGCCTGGGGCCCAGCCGCCACTGCATTTACCCAGTGTGCAGTTAGGGAGATATAGCGTCCCTGGCCGTGCTTACTGGTCCACGTATCTGTGGTTATTTGGACCTTGCCACAAATGGCGTTGCGCAGTGCACACTTGATTTTATCGGACAGTTGCATGTGCAGGGAAGGCACGGCTGTCTTGGAGAAGTAGTGGCGGCTGGGAACCACATACTGGGGGACAGCCATGGCCATCAGCTGTTTGAAGCTGTCTGTGTCCACCAGCCGGAATGACAGCATTTCAAAGGCCAGTAGTTTAGAAATGCTGGCATTCAGGCCAAGAGGCTCGAGGGTGACTAGGTGGGAATTTTCGCTTCCTCTCAAAGGTTTGAGAGATGGAGAGCTGAACGCTGCTGTGTGAAATAGTGGAGACGCTAGGTGACGGTGGCGGTGGTGGTGGTGGTGGCGGTGGCACATCCTCTGTTTGCTGCTCGGCAGGTGGCAACATTCCTCTCGAGGCGGAAGCCGAGGCAGCAGCGGTAGAGGGAGCAGGGGAGCCTGAGCGGGTTCCTTGTTTTTAAGGTGTGTACTCCACTGCAGTTCATGCTTTGCATGTAGATGCCTGATCATGCAGGTGGTGCTCAGGTTAAGAACGTTAATGCCTCACTTCAGGGTCTGATGGCACAGCGTGCAAACCACTCTGGTCTTGTCCTCAGCACATTGTTTGAAGAAGTGCCATGCCAGGAACTCCTTGAAGATGCCTTTGGGGTGCTGGGTCACTGTTGGCGCTGGCCAATAGCAGGCAAACTCTCTGGACGGCGGCTGTTCTGCTTTTGCCCCCTGCTCCCTCTTTGGCTTCGCTGTTGTCTCGGTCTCACCACTGCCTCTTCCTCTGAACTATTTAAGTCAGCGGCACGACCTTCAGTCCATGTGGGGTCTAAGACCTCATCGTCCTCTGCATCGTCTTCCACCCAGTCTTCCTCCCTGACCTCCTCCTGTTCAGTCTGCACACTGCAATAAGAGCGGGAGTGGGCACCTGTGTTTCGTCATCATCAGAGACTCGGTCACTCAGCTGTGGTGGTATTCCCATGTCCTCATCATCTGGATACATAAGTGGTTGTGCGTCAGTGCATGGAATGTCTTCCACCGCTGGGAAGGGCTAGGTGGACGCCCTGGAAAACCATGGGAGCAGAGTCTTCAAACAGAATAAGAGACTGCTGCATAACTTGAGGCTCAGCCAGTTTCCCTGATATGCATGGGGGTGATGTGACAGACTGATGGGCTTGGTTTTCAGGTGCCACATGTGCGCTTTCCGCAGAAGACTGGGCGGAAGACAATGTGGTGAACGTGCTGGAAGCACTGTCGGCCACCCAATCGACTAATGCCTGTACCTGCTCAGGCCTTACCATCCTCATAACGGCATTGGGCCCCACCAAATATCGCTGTAAATTCTGCCGGCTACTTGAGGGAGTTGGTTCACTACTTTGTGCGCCTGAGGCCGAACGGCCACGTCCTCTGCCAGCAACAGAGACTCCACGGACCCCACCACGACCGCGTCCTCGTCCCTTAATAGAATGTTTTCTCATTGTTGCGATTCAACTCGCACCACAATAAAATATATTATTTTTTAGCCCCAAAATTCCCACACTGGAAGATATACCGTAATTCCTTTTTCCGGTATTAATTACAAGAAAACTGCTGCAAATTGGACACCAGAATTTTTAAAATGCTAGTTTTGGTACATAGTTTCCCACACGGGGAGATATAATTCCTTTTTACAGGAGTAAAAACGTGAGGCCTAGTGTTTCTGGTCTAACAAACACCAGATTGATTAAATTGGCCTTTTTTTCACCAAAATTACAACACTGGACAATAATGCCTTTTGGCGGTATTATTTACAAGAATACTGCTGCAAATAGGACATCTGAAGTTTTAAAATGCTAGTTTGGGTACATAGTTTCCCACACGGGGAGATATAATTCCTTTTTACAGGAGTAAAAACGTGAGGCCTAGTGTTTTTGGTCTACCAAACACCAGATTGATTAAATTGGCCTTTTTTTCACCAAAATTACAACACTGGACAATAATGCCTTTTGGCGGTATTATTTACAAGAAAACTGCTGCAAAGTGGACACCAGAATTTTTAATATGCTAGTTTTGGTACATAGATTCCCACACGGGGAGATATAATTCCTTTTTACAGGAGTAAAAACGTGAGGCCTAGTGTTTTTGATCTACTAAACACCAGATTGATTAAATTGGCCTTTTTTTCACCAAAATTACAACACTGGACAATAATGCCTTTTGGCGGTATTATTTACAGGAATACTGCTGCAAATAGGACATCTGAAGTTTTAAAATGCTAATTTGGGTACATAGATTCCCACACGGGGAGATATAATTCCTTTTTACAGGAGTAAAAACGTGAGGCCTAGTGTTTTTGGTCTACCAAACACCAGATTGATTAAATTGGCCTTTTTTTCACCAAAATTACAACACTGGACAATAATGCCTTTTGGCGGTATTATTTACAAGAAAACTGCTGCAAAGTGGACACCAGAATTTTTAATATGCTAGTTTTGGTACATAGATTCCCACACGGGGAGATATAATTCCTTTTTACAGGAGTAAAAACGTGAGGCCTAGTGTTTTTGGTCTACCAAACACCAGATTGATTAAATTGGCCTTTTTTTCACCAAAATTACAACACTGGACAATAATGCATTTTGGCGGTATTATTTACAGGAATACTGCTGCAAATAGGACATCTGAAGTTTTAAAATGCTAGTTTGGGTACATAGATTCCCACACGGGGAGATATAATTCCTTTTACAGGAGTAAAACGTGAGGCCTAGTGTTTTTGGTCTACCAAACACCAGATTGATTAAATTGGCCTTTTTTTCACCAAAATTACAACACTGGACAATAATGCCTTTTGGCGGTATTATTTACAAGAATACTGCTGCAAATAGGACATCTGAAGTTTTAAAATGCTAGTTTGGGTACATAGATTCCCACACGGGAGATATAATTCCTTTTACAGGAGTAAAAACATGAGGCCTAGTGTTTTTGGTCTACCAAACACCAGATTGATTAAATTGGCCTTTTTTTCACCAAAATTACAACACTGCACAATAATGCCTTTTGGCAGTATTAATTACAAAAACACTGCTGCTAATTGGACACCAGAATTTTTATAATGCTAGTTTTGGTACATACATTCCCACACGGGAGATATAATTCCTTTTACAGGAGTGAAAACGTGAGGCCTAGTGTTTTTGGTCTAACAAACACCAGATTGATTAAATTGGCCTTTTTTCACCAAAATTACAACACTGGACAATAATGCCTTTTGGCGGTATTAATTACAAGAACACTGCTGCTAATTGGACACCAGAATTTTTATAATGCTAGTTTTGGTACATAGTTTCCCACACGGGGAGATATAATTCCTTTTACAGGAGTGAAAACGTGAGGCCTAGTGTTTTTGGTCTAACAAACACCAGATTGATTAAATTGGCCTTTTTTTCACCAAAATTACAACACTGGACAATAATGCCTTTTGGCGGTATTATTTACAAGAATACTGCTGCAAATAGGACATCTGAAGTTTTAAAATGCTAGTTTGGGTACATAGGTTCCCACACGGGAGATATAATTCCTTTTACAGGAGTGAAAACGTGAGGCCAAGTGTTTTTGGTCTACCAAACACCAGATTGATTAAATTGGCCTTTTTTTCACCAAAATTACAACACTGGACAATAATGCCTTTTGGCGGTATTATTTACAAGAATACTGCTGCAAATAGGACATCTGAAGTTTTAAAATGCTAGTTTGGGTACATAGATTCCCACACGGGAGATATAATTCCTTTTTACAGGAGTAAAAACGTGAGGCCTAGTGTTTTTAGTCTACCAAACACCAGATTGATTAAATTGGCCTTTTTTTCACCAAAATTACAACACTGGACAATAATGCCTTTTGGCGGTATTATTTACAAGAAAACTGCTGCAAAGTGGACACCAGAATTTTTAATATGCTAGTTTTGGTACATAAATTCCCACACGGGGAGATATAATTCCTTTTTACAGGAGTGAAAACGTGAGGCCTAGTGTTTCTGGTCTATCAAACACCAGATTGATTAAATTGGCCTTTTTTTCACCAAAATTACAACACTGGACAATAATGCCTTTTGGCGGTATTATTTACAGGAATACCGCTGCAAATAGGACATCTGAAGTTTTAAAATGCTAGTTTGGGTACATACATTCCCACACGGGGAGATATAATTCCTTTTTACAGGAGTAAAAACATGAGGCCTAGTGTTTTTGGTCTACCAAACACCAGATTGATTAAATTGGCCTTTTTTTCACCAAAATTACAACACTGGACAATAATGCCTTTTGGCAGTATTAATTACAAAAACACTGCTGCTAATTGGACACCAGAATTTTTATAATGCTAGTTTTGGTACATACATTCCCACACGGGGAGATATAATTCCTTTTTACAGGAGTGAAAACGTGAGGCCTAGTGTTTTTGGTCTAACAAACACCAGATTGATTAAATTGGCCTTTTTTTCACCAAAATTACAACACTGGACAATAATGCCTTTTGGCGGTATTAATTACAAGAACACTGCTGCTAATCGGACACCAGAATTTTTATAATGCTAGTTTTGGTACATAGTTTCTTACACGGGGAGATATAATTCCTTTTTACAGGAGTAAAAACGTGAGGCCTAGTGTTTTTGGTCTAGCAAACACCAGATTGATTAAATTGGCCTTTTTTTCACCAAAATTACAACACTGGACAATAATGCCTTTTGGCGGTATTATTTACAAGAAAACTGCTGCAAAGTGGACACCAGAATTTTTAATATGCTAGTTTTGGTACATAAATTCCCACACGGGGAGATATAATTCCTTTTTACAGGAGTGAAAACGTAAGGCCTAGTGTTTCTGGTCTAACAAACACCAGATTGATTAAATTGGCCTTTTTTTCACCAAAATTACAACACTGGACAATAATGCCTTTTGGCGGTATTATTTACAGGAATACTGCTGCAAATAGGACATCTGAAGTTTTAAAATGCTAGTTTGGGTACATAGATTCCCACACGGGGAGATATAATTCCTTTTACAGGAGTAAAACGTGAGGCCTAGTGTTTTTGGTCTACCAAACACCAGATTGATTAAATTGGCCTTTTTTTCACCAAAATTACAACACTGGACAATAATGCCTTTTGGCGGTATTATTTACAAGAATACTGCTTCAAATAGGACATCTGAAGTTTTAAAATGCTAGTTTGGGTACATAGATTCCCACACGGGGAGATATAATTCCTTTTACAGGAGTAAAAACATGAGGCCTAGTGTTTTTGGTCTACCAAACACCAGATTGATTAAATTGGCCTTTTTTCACCAAAATTACAACACTGCACAATAATGCCTTTTGGCGGTATTAATTACATGAACACTGCTGCTAATTGGACACCAGAATTTTTATAATGCTAGTTTTGGTACATACATTCCCACACGGGAGATATAATTCCTTTTACAGGAGTGAAAACGTGAGGCCTAATGTTTTTGGTCTAACAAACACCAGATTGATTAAATTGGCCTTTTTTTCACCAAAATTACAACACTGGACAATAATGCCTTTTGGCGGTATTAATTACAAGAACACTGCTGCTAATTGGACACCAGAATTTTTATAATGCTAGTTTTGGTACATAGTTTCCCACACGGGGAGATATAATTCCTTTTACAGGAGTGAAAACGTGAGGCCTAGTGTTTTTGGTCTAACAAACACCAGATTGATTAAATTGGCCTTTTTTTCACCAAAATTACAACACTGGACAATAATGCCTTTTGGCGGTATTATTTACAAGAATACTGCTGCAAATAGGACATCTGAAGTTTTAAAATGCTAGTTTGGGTACATAGGTTCCCACACGGGGAGATATAATTCCTTTTACAGGAGTAAAACGTGAGGCCAAGTGTTTTTGGTCTACCAAACACCAGATTGATTAAATTGGCCTTTTTTTCACCAAAATTACAACACTGGACAATAATGCCTTTTGGCGGTATTATTTACAAGAATACTGCTGCAAATAGGACATCTGAAGTTTTAAAATGCTAGTTTGGGTACATAGTTTCCCACACGGGGAGATATAATTCCTTTTACAGGAGTGAAAACGTGAGGCCTAGTGTTTCTGGTCTAACAAACACCAGATTGATTAAATTGGCCTTTTTTTCACCAAAATTACAACACTGGACAATAATGCCTTTTGGCGGTATTATTTACAAGAATACTGCTGCAAATAGGACCTCTGAAGTTTTAAAATGCTAGTTTGGGTACATACATTCCCACACGGGGAGATATAATTCCTTTTTACAGGAGTGAAAACGTGAGGCCTAGTGTTTTTGGTCTAACAAACACCAGATTGATTAAATTGGCCTTTTTTTCACCAAAATTACAACACTGGAAATAATGCCTTTTGGCGGTATTATTTACAAGAAAACTGCTGCAAAGTGGACACCAGAATTTTTAAAATGCTAGTTTGGGTACATAGTTTCCCACACGGGGAGATATAATTCCTTTTTACAGGAGTGAAAACGTGAGGCCTAGTGTTTTTGGTCTAACAAACACCAGATTGATTAAATTGGCCTTTTTTTCACCAAAATTACAACACTGGACAATAATGCCTTTTGGCGGTATTATTTACAGGAATACTGCTGCAAATAGGACATCTGAAGTTTTAAAATGCTAGTTTGGGTACATAGTTTCCCACACGGGGAGATATAATTCCTTTTTACAGGAGTAAAAACGTGAGGCCTAGTGTTTTTGGTCTACCAAACACCAGATTGATTAAATTGGCCTTTTTTTTCACCAAAATTACAACACTGGACAATAATGCCTTTTGGCGGTATTATTTACAAGAATACTGCTGCAAATAGGACATCTGAAGTTTTAAAATGCTAGTTTGGGTACATAGGTTCCCACACGGGAGATATAATTCCTTTTACAGGAGTAAAAACATGAGGCCTAGTGTTTTTGGTCTACCAAACACCAGATTGATTAAATTGGCCTTTTTTCACCAAAATTACAACACTGCACAATAATGCCTTTTGGCAGTATTAATTACAAGAACACTGCTGCTAATTGGACACCAGAATTTTTATAATGCTAGTTTTGGTACATACATTCCCACACGGGAGATATAATTCCTTTTACAGGAGTGAAAACGTGAGGCCTAGTGTTTTTGGTCTAACAAACACCAGATTGATTAAATTGGCCTTTTTTCACCAAAATTACAACACTGGACAATAATGCCTTTTGGCGGTATTAATTACAAGAACACTGCTGCTAATTGGACACCAGAATTTTTATAATGCTAGTTTTGGTACATAGTTTCCCACACGGGAGATATAATTCCTTTTACAGGAGTGAAAACGTGAGGCCTAGTGTTTTTGGTCTAACAAACACCAGATTGATTAAATTGGCCTTTTTTCACCAAAATTACAACACTGGACAATAATGCCTTTTGGCGGTATTATTTACAAGAATACTGCTGCAAATAGGACATCTGAAGTTTTAAAATGCTAGTTTGGGTACATAGGTTCCCACACGGGGAGATATAATTCCTTTTACAGGAGTGAAAACGTGAGGCCAAGTGTTTTTGGTCTACCAAACACCAGATTGATTAAATTGGCCTTTTTTTCACCAAAATTACAACACTGGACAATAATGCCTTTTGGCGGTATTATTTACAAGAATACTGCTGCAAATAGGACATCTGAAGTTTTAAAATGCTAGTTTGGGTACATAGATTCCCACACGGGGAGATATAATTCCTTTTACAGGAGTAAAAACGTGAGGCCTAGTGTTTTTGGTCTACCAAACACCAGATTGATTAAATTGGCCTTTTTTTCACCAAAATTACAACACTGGACAATAATGCCTTTTGGCGGTATTATTTACAAGAATACTGCTGCAAATAGGACATCTGAAGTTTTAAAATGCTAGTTTGGGTACATAGATTCCCACACGGGAGATATAATTCCTTTTACAGGAGTAAAACGTGAGGCCTAGTGTTTTTGGTCTACCAAACACCAGATTGATTAAATTGGCCTTTTTTCACCAAAATTACAACACTGGACAATAATGCCTTTTGGCGGTATTATTTACAAGAAAACTGCTGCAAAGTGGACACCAGAATTTTTAATATGCTAGTTTTGGTACATAGATTCCCACACGGGGAGATATAATTCCTTTTACAGGAGTGAAAACGTGAGGCCTAGTGTTTCTGGTCTAACAAACACCAGATTGATTAAATTGGCCTTTTTTTCACCAAAATTACAACACTGGACAATAATGCCTTTTGGCGGTATTATTTACAAGAATACTGCTGCAAATAGGACATCTGAAGTTTTAAAATGCTAGTTTGGGTACATAGATTCCCACACGGGGAGATATAATTCCTTTTACAGGAGTAAAACGTGAGGCCTAGTGTTTTTGGTCTACCAAACACCAGATTGATTAAATTGGCCTTTTTTTCACCAAAATTACAACACTGGACAATAATGCCTTTTGGCGGTATTATTTACAAGAATACTGCTTCAAATAGGACATCTGAAGTTTTAAAATGCTAGTTTGGGTACATAGATTCCCACACGGGAGATATAATTCCTTTTACAGGAGTAAAAACATGAGGCCTAGTGTTTTTGGTCTACCAAACACCAGATTGATTAAATTGGCCTTTTTTCACCAAAATTACAACACTGCACAATAATGCCTTTTGGCGGTATTAATTACATGAACACTGCTGCTAATTGGACACCAGAATTTTTATAATGCTAGTTTTGGTACATACATTCCCACACGGGAGATATAATTCCTTTTACAGGAGTGAAAACGTGAGGCCTAATGTTTTTGGTCTAACAAACACCAGATTGATTAAATTGGCCTTTTTTCACCAAAATTACAACACTGGACAATAATGCCTTTTGGCGGTATTAATTACAAGAACACTGCTGCTAATTGGACACCAGAATTTTTATAATGCTAGTTTTGGTACATAGTTTCCCACACGGGAGATATAATTCCTTTTACAGGAGTGAAAACGTGAGGCCTAGTGTTTTTGGTCTAACAAACACCAGATTGATTAAATTGGCCTTTTTTTCACCAAAATTACAACACTGGACAATAATGCCTTTTGGCGGTATTATTTACAAGAATACTGCTGCAAATAGGACATCTGAAGTTTTAAAATGCTAGTTTGGGTACATAGGTTCCCACACGGGGAGATATAATTCCTTTTACAGGAGTGAAAACGTGAGGCCAAGTGTTTTTGGTCTACCAAACACCAGATTGATTAAATTGGTCTTTTTTTCACCAAAATTACAACACTGGACAATAATGCCTTTTGGCGGTATTATTTACATGAATACTGCTGCAAATAGGACATCTGAAGTTTTAAAATGCTAGTTTGGGTACATAGATTCCCACACGGGAGATATAATTCCTTTTACAGGAGTAAAAACGTGAGGCCTAGTGTTTTTAGTCTACCAAACACCAGATTGATTAAATTGGCCTTTTTTCACCAAAATTACAACACTGGACAATAATGCCTTTTGGCGGTATTATTTACAAGAAAACTGCTGCAAAGTGGACACCAGAATTTTTAATATGCTAGTTTTGGTACATAAATTCCCACACGGGGAGATATAATTCCTTTTTACAGGAGTGAAAACGTGAGGCCTAGTGTTTCTGGTCTAACAAACACCAGATTGATTAAATTGGCCTTTTTTTCACCAAAATTACAACACTGCACAATAATGCCTTTTGGCAGTATTAATTACAAAAACACTGCTGCTAATTGGACACCAGAATTTTTATAATGCTAGTTTTGGTACATAGGTTCCCACACGGGGAGATATAATTCCTTTTTACAGGAGTGAAAACGTGAGGCCTAGTGTTTTTGGTCTACCAAACACCAGATTGATTAAATTGGCCTTTTTTTCACCAAAATTACAACACTGGACAATAATGCCTTTTGGCGGTATTAATTACAAGAACACTGCTGCTAATTGGACACCAGAATTTTTATAATGCTAGTTTTGGTACATAGTTTCCCACACGGGGAGATATAATTCCTTTTTACAGGAGTGAAAACGTGAGGCCTAGTGTTTTTGGTCTAACAAACACCAGATTGATTAAATTGGCCTTTTTTTCACCAAAATTACAACACTGGACAATAATGCCTTTTGGCGGTATTATTTACAAGAATACTGCTGCAAATAGGACATCTGAAGTTTTAAAATGCTAGTTTGGGTACATAGATTCCCACACGGGAGATATAATTCCTTTTACAGGAGTAAAAACGTGAGGCCAAGTGTTTTTGGTCTACCAAACACCAGATTGATTAAATTGGTCTTTTTTCACCAAAATTACAACACTGGACAATAATGCCATTTGGCGGTATTATTTACAAGAATACTGCTGCAAATAGGACATCTGAAGTTTTAAAATGCTAGTTTGGGTACATAGATTCCCACACGGGGAGATATAATTCCTTTTTACAGGAGTAAAAACGTGAGGCCTAGTGTTTTTGGTCTACCAAACACCAGATTGATTAAATTGGCCTTTTTTTCACCAAAATTACAACACTGGACAATAATGCCTTTTGGCGGTATTATTTACAAGAATACTGCTGCAAATAGGACATCTGAAGTTTTAAAATGCTAGTTTGGGTACATAGTTTCCCACACGGGAGATATAATTCCTTTTACAGGAGTAAAAACGTGAGGCCTAGTGTTTTTAGTCTACCAAACACCAGATTGATTAAATTGGCCTTTTTTTCACCAAAATTACAACACTGGACAATAATGCCTTTTGGCGGTATTATTTACAAGAAAACTGCTGCAAAGTGGACACCAGAATTTTTAATATGCTAGTTTTCGGTACATAAATTCCCACACGGGAGATATAATTCCTTTTACAGGAGTGAAAACGTGAGGCCTAGTGTTTCTGGTCTAACAAACACCAGATTGATTAAATTGGCCTTTTTTTCACCAAAATTACAACACTGGACAATAATGCCTTTTGGCGGTATTATTTACAAGAATACTGCTTCAAATAGGACATCTGAAGTTTTAAAATGCTAGTTTGGGTACATAGATTCCCACACGGGAGATATAATTCCTTTTACAGGAGTAAAAACATGAGGCCTAGTGTTTTTGGTCTACCAAACACCAGATTGATTAAATTGGCCTTTTTTCACCAAAATTACAACACTGCACAATAATGCCTTT
>JAKVIS010005525.1:0-11802 GCA_033119425.1 Bufotes viridis | reverse complement strand
CCCCTCATCAGTGCGGAGTAGGATTCTGGCTAACCGGGTAGCAATGCCTCTAAGACCACCCAACACAACAATACCTGATCTCCTCAGGGAGACCAGCTACGAAACACCGCGGAGCCTCACTTAAGAGTGTCAACACAGCAACCGAGTGCAAAGTTCCCTGGGAAAAGGGAATATGCAAAATAAATGTGGAGCCCCAGTTACGGGTCTACAACACAATGAAAGCCAGATATCCCTCAAAGGAATGAAAACCAAGCAAAGGGGTGTTCCATTATAGAGATCACCAAATCCACCATATTAAGTGGCCCCTATGTCAAGATCCCGCTTTTTACAAGCTTTAAGGATGTGACTGGGAAAACCTAAGCCAGTTATCCATCCACAGAAAGCTGTTTCGATGTGTTGCCCCTCATCAGTGCGGAGTAGGATTCTGGCTAACCAGGAGCAATGCCTCGGAGACCACCCAAACACAAGAATAGCTGATCTCCTCAAGTACACCAGCTACAAAAAACACCGCGGAGCCTCACTTAAGAGTCTCAACACAGCAATACGAAGTACAAAAATACCCTGTGAAAAGGAGTAGGCAAAATAAATGTGGAGCCCCAGTTATGGGTCTACAACTCGATTAAAGCCAGATATCCTCAAAGGAAGTAAAACCAAACAAAGGGGTGTCTCCATTGCAGAGATCAACAATCCACCATATTAAGTGGCCCCTATGTCAAGATCCCGATTTTTTTACAAGCTTTAAGGATGTGACAGGGAAAACATAAGCCAGTTATCCATCCACAGACAGCTGTTTCGGGGTGTTGCCCTCATAAGTGCGGAGCAGGATTCTGGCTAACCGAGAGCAATGCCTCGAGACCACCCAAACATAACAATAGCTGATCTCCTCAGGGAGACCAGCTACAAAAACACCACAGAACCTCACTTTAGAGTCTCAACACAGCAATCTGAAGTGCAAAGTTCCCTGGGAAAAGGGAATATGCAAAATTTATGTGGAGCCCAAGTTATGGGTCTACAACACAATGAAAGCCCGATATCCCGCAAAGGAAGGAAAACCAAGCTAAAGGGTGTCTCCATTACAGAGATCAACAAATCCACCATATTAAGTGGCCCCTATGTCAAGATCCCGCTTTTTTACAAGCTTTAAGGATGTGACGGGGAAAATCTAAGCCAGTTATCCATCCACAGACAGCTGTTTCGGGTGTTGCCCCTCATCAGTGCGAGAGTAGGATTCTGGCTAACCGGGAGCAATGCCTCTGAGACCACCCAAACACAACAATACCTGATCTCCTCAGGGAGACCAGCTACGAAAACACCGCGGAGCCTCACTTAAGAGTCTCAACACAGCAATCCGAAGTGCAAAGTTCCCTGGGAAAAGGGAATATGCAAAATAAATGTGGAGCCCCAGTTACGGGTCTACAACACAATGAAAGCCAGATATCCCTCAAAGGAAGGAAAACTAAGCAAAGGGGTGTCTCCATTACAGAGATCACCAAATCCACCATATTAAGTGGCCTCTATGTCAAGATCCCGCTTTTTTACAAGCTTTAAGGATGTGACGGGAAAACCTAAGCCAGTTATCCATCCACAGACAGCTGTTTCGATGTGTTGCCCCTCATCAGTGCGGAGTAGGATTCTGGCTAATCGGGAGCAATGCCTCGGAGACCACCCAAACACAACAATAGCTGATCTCCTCAGGGAGACCAGCTACAAAAACACCGCGGAGCCTCACTTAAGAGTCTCAACACAGCAATCCGAAGTGCAAAGTTCCCTGGGAAAGGGAATATGCAAAATAAATGTGGAGCACCAGTTATGGGTCTACAACACAATGAAAGCCAGATATACCTCAAAGGAAGGAAAACCAAGCAAAGGGGTGTCTCCATTACAGAGATCACCAAATCCACCATATTAAGTGGCCCCTATGTCAAGATCCCGCTTTTTTTACAAGCTTTAAGGATGTGACGGGAAAACCTAAGCCAGTTATCCATCCACAGACAGCTGTTTCGAGGTGTTGCCCTCATCAGTGCGGAGTACGATTCTGGCTAACTGGGAGCAATGCCTCGGAGACCACCCAAACACAACAATAGCTGATCTCCTCAGGGAGACCAGCTACAAAACACCGCGGAGCCTCACTTAAGAGTCTCAACACAGCAATCCGAAGTGCAAAGTTCCCTGGGAAAAGGGAATATGCAAAATAAATGTGGAGCCCCAGTTATGGGTCTACAACACAATGAAAGCCAGATATCCTCAAAGGAAGGAAAACCAAGCAAAGAGGTGTCTCCATTACAGAGATCACCAAATCCACCATATTAAGTGGCCCCTATGTCAAGATCCCGCTTTTTTTACAAGCTTTAAGGATGTGACAGGGAAAACCTAAGCCAGTTATCCATCCACAGACAGCTGTTTCAATGTGTTGCCCCTCATCAGTGCGGAGTAGGATTCTGGCTAACCGGGAGCAATGCCTCTAAGACCACCCAAACACAACAATACCTGATCTCCTCAGGAGACCAGCTACGAAAACACCGCGGAGCCTCACTTAAGAGTCTCAACACAGCAATCCAAAGTGCAAAGTTCCCTGGGAAAAGGGAATATGCAAAATAAATGTGGAGCCCCAGTTACGGGTCTACAACACAATGAAAGCCAGATATCCCTCAAAGGAATGAAAACTAAGCAAAGAGGTGTCTCCATTATAGAGATCACCAAATCCACCATATTAAGTGGCCCCTATGTCAAGATCCCGCTTTTTTACAAGCTTTAAGGATGTGACGGGGAAAACCTAAGCCAGTTATCCATCCACAGAAAGCTGTTTCGATGTGTTGCCCTCATCAGTGCGGAGTAGGATTCTGGCTAACCAGGAGCAATGCCTCGGAGACCACCCAAACACAAGAATAGCTGATCTCCTCAAGTAGACCAGCTACGAAAACACCGCGGAGCCTCACTTAAGAGTCTCAACACAGCAATCCGAAGTGCAAAGTTCCCTGGGAAAAGGGAATATGCAAATAAATGTGGAGCCCCAGTTATGGGTCTACAACACAATGAAAGCCAGATATCCCTCAAAGGAAGGAAAACTAAGCAAAGGGGTGTCTCCATTGCAGAGATCACCAAATCCACCATATTAAGTGGCCCCTATGTCAAGATCCCGCTTTTTTTACAAGCTTTAAGGATGTGACAGGGAAAACCTAAGCCAGTTATCCATCCACAGACAGCTGTTTCAGGGTGTTGCCCTCATCAGTGCGGAGTAGGATTCTGGCTAACCGAGAGCAATGCCTCGAGACCACCCAAACACAACAATAGCTGATCTCCTCAGGGAGACCAGCTACAAAAACACCGCAGAGCCTCACTTAAGAGTCTCAACACAGCAATCCGAAGTGCAAAGTTCCCTGGGAAAAGGGAATATGCAAAATATATGTGGAGCCCCAGTTATGGGTCTACAACACAATGAAAGCCAGATATCGCTCAAAGGAAGGAAAACTAAGCAAAGGGGTGTCTCCATTACAGAGATCACCAAATCCACCATATTAAGTGGCCCCTATGTCAAGATCCCGCTTTTTTTACAAGCTTTAAGGATGTGACGGGAAAACTCTAAGCCAGATATCCATCCACAGACAGCTGTTTCGGGGTGTTGCCCCTCATCAGTGCGGAGTAGGATTCTGGCTAACCGGGAGCAATGCCTCGAGACCACTCCAAACACAACAATAGCTGATCTCCTCAGGGAGACCAGCTACAAAAACACCGCGGAGCCTCACTTAAGAGTCTCAACACAGCAATCCGAAGTGCAAAGTTCTCTGGGAAAAGGGAATATGCAAAATAAATGTGGAGCCCCAGTTATGGGTCTACAACACAATGAAAGCCAGATATCCTCAAAGGAAGGAAAACTAAGCAAAGGGGTGTCTCCATTACAGAGATCACCAAATCCACCATATTAAGTGGCCCCTATGTCAAGATCCCGCTTTTTTTACAAGCTTTAAGGATGTGACGGGAAAATCCTAAGCCAGTTATCCATCCACAGACAGCTGTTTCGGTGTGTTGCCCTCATCAGTGCGGAGTAGGATTCTGGCTAACCGGGAGCAATGCCTTGAGACCACCCAAACACAACAATAACTGATCTCAGGGAGACCAGCTACAAAAAACACCGCGGAGTCTCACTTAATAGTCTCAACACAGCAATCCGAAGTGCAAAGTTCCCTGGGAAAAGGGAATATGCAAAATAAATGTAGAGACCCAGTTATTGGTCTACAACACAATGAAAGCCAGATATCGCTCAAAGGAAGGAAAACCAAGCAAAGGGGTGTCTACATTACAGAAATCACCAAATCCACCATATTAAGTGGCCTCTATGTCAAGATCCCGCTTTTTTTACAAGCTTTAAGGATGTGACAGCGAAAAACCTAAGCCAGTTAACCATCCACAGACAGCTGTTTCGGGTGTTGCCCATCATCAGTGCGGAGTAGGATTCTGGCTAACCAGGAGCAATGCCTCGGAGACCACCCAAACACAACAATAGCTGATCTCAGGGAGACCAGCTACAAAAACACCGCGGAGCCTCACTTAAGAGTCTCAACACAGCAATCCAAAGTGCAAAGTTCCCTAGGAAAAGGGAATATGCAAATAAAATGTGGAGCCCCAGTTATGGGTCTACAACAAAATGAAAACAAGATATCCTCAAAGGAAGCAAAACTAAGCAAATGGGTGTCTCCATTACAGAAACCACCAAATCCACCATATTAAGTGTCCCCTATGTCAAGATCCCACTTTTTTACAAGCTTTAAGGATGTAACAGGGAAAACCTAAGCCAGTTATCCATTCACAGACAGCTGTTTCTGGGGTGTTGCCCATCATCAGTGCAGAATAGGATCCTGGCTAACCAGGAGCAATGCCTCGGAGACCACCCAAACACAACAATAGCTGATCTTAGGGAGACCAGCTACAAAAACACCGCGGAGCCTTACTTAAGAGTCTCAACTCAGCAAACCAAAGTGAAAAGTTCCCTGGGAAAAGGGAATATGCAAAATAAATGTGGAGCCCCAGTTATTGGTCTACAACAAAATGAAAACAAGATATCCCTCAAATGAAGGAAAACTAAGCAAAGAGGTGTCTCCATTACAGAAATCACCAAATCCACCATATTAAGTGACCCCTATGTCAAGATCTTGCTTTTTTTTTACAAGCTTTAAGGATGTGACGGGGAAAACCTAAGCCAGTTATCCATCCACAGACAGCTGTTTCGATGTGTTGCCCCTCATCAGTGCGGAGTAGGATTCTGGCTAACCGGGAGCAATGCCTCTAAGACCACCCAAACACAACAATACCTGATCTCCTCAGGGAGACCATCTACGAAAAACACCGCAGAGCCTCACTTAAGAGTCTCAACACAGCAATCCGAAGTGCAAAGTTCCCTGGGAAAAGGGAATATGCAAAATAAATGTGGAGCCCCAGTTATGGGTCTACAACACAATGAAAGCCAGATATCCCTCAAATGAAGGAAAACTAAGCAAAGAGGTGTCTCCATTACAGAGATCCCCAAATCGACCATATTAAGTGGCCCCTATGTCAAGATCCCGCTTATTTTACAAGCTTTAAGGATGTGACGGGGAAAACCTAAGCCAGTTATCCATCCACAGACAGCTGTTTCGATGTGTTGCCCCTCATCAGTGCGGAGTAGGATTCTGGCTAACCGGGAGCAATGCCTCGGAGACCACCCAAACATAACAATAGCTGATCTCCTCAGGGAGACCAGCTACGAAAAACACCGCGGAGCCTCACTTAAGAGTCTCAACACAGCAATCCGAAGTGCAAAGTTCCCTGGGAAAAGGGAATATGCAAAATAAATGTGGAGCCCCAGTTATGGGTCTACAACACAATGAAAGCCAGATATCCTCAAATGAAGGAAAACTAAGCAAAGAGGTGTCTCCATTACAGAGATCACCAAATCCACCATATTAAGTGGCCCCTATGTCAAGATCCCGCTTATTTTACAAGCTTTAAGGATGTGACAGGGAAAACCTAAGCCAGTTATCCATCCACAGACAGCTGCTTTGGGGTGTTGCCCCTCATCTGTGCAGAGTAGGATTCTGGCTAACCGGGAGCAATGCCTCGGAGACCACCTCAAACACAATAGCTGATCTCCTCAGGGAGACCAGCTACAAAAACACCGCTGGAGCCTCACTTAAGAGTCTCAACACAGCAATCCGAAGTGCAAAGTTCCCTGGGAAAAGGGAATATGCAAAATAAATGTGTATCCCCAGTTATGGGTCTACAACACAATGAAAGCCAGATATCCCTCAAATGAAGTAAAACTAAGCAAAGAGGTGTCTCCATTACAGAGATCACCAAATCCACCATATTAAGTGGCCCCTATGTCAACATCCCGCTTTTTTACAAGCTTTAAGGATGTGACGGGAAACCTAAGCCAGTTATCCATCCACAGACAGCTGTTTCGATGTGTTGCCCTCATCAGTGCGTAGTAGGATTCTGGCTAACCTGGGAGCAATGCCTCGGAGACAACCCAAACACAACAATAGCTGATCTCCTCAGGGAGACCAGCTACAAAAACACCGCGGAGCCTCACTTAAGAGTCTCAACACAGCAATCCGAAGTGCAAAGTTCCCTGGGAAAAGGGAATATGCAAAATAAATGTGGAGCCCCAGTTATGGGTCTACAACACAATGAAAGCCAGATATCCCTCAAATGAAGGAAAACTAAGCAAAGAGGTGTCTCCATTACAGAGATCACCAAATCCACCATATTAAGTGGCCCCTATGTCAAGATCCCGCTTTTTTTACAAGCTTTAAGGATGTGACGGGGAAAACCTAATCCAGTTATCCATCCACAGACAGCTGTTTCTGATGTGTTGCCCTCATCAGTACAGAGTAGGATTCTGGCTAACCGGGAGCAATGCCTCGGAGACCACCCAAACACAACAATACCTGATCTCCTCAGGGAGACCAGCTACGAAAAACACCGCTGAGCCTCACTTAAGAGTCTCAACACAGCAATCCGAAGTGCAAAGTTCCCTGGGAAAAGGGAATATGCAAAATAAATGTGGAGCCCCAGTTATGGGTCTACAACAGAATGAAAGCCAGATATCCCTCAAATGAAGTAAAACCAAGCAAAGAGGTGTCTCCATTACAGAGATCCCCAAATCGACCATATTAAGTGGCCCCTATGTCAAGATCCCGCTTTTTTTTTACAAGCTTTAAGGATGTGACAGGTAAAACCAAAGCCAGTTATCCATCCACAGACAGCTGTTTTGGGGTATTGCCCCTCATCAGTGTGGAGTAGGATTCTGGCTAACCGGGAGCAATGCCTCGGAGACCACCCAAACACAATAGCTGATCTCCTCAGGGAGACCAGCTACAAAAAACACAGCGGAGCCTCACTTAAAGTGTCTCAACACAGCAATCCGAAGTGCAAAGTTCCCTGGGAAAAGGGAATATGCAAAATAAATGTGGAGCCCCAGTTACGGGTCTACAACACAATGAAAGCCAGATATCCCTCAAATGAAGGAAAACAAAGCAAAGAGGTGTCTCCATTACAGAGATCACCAAATCCACCATATTAAGTGGCCCCTATGTCAAGATCCCGCTTTTTTACAAGCTTTAAGGATGTGACGGGGAAAACCTAAGCCAGTTATCCATCCACAGACAGCTGTTTCGGGTGTTGCCCCTCATCAGTGCGGAGTAGGATTCTGGCTAACCGGGAACAATGCCTCGGAGACCACCCAAACACAACAATACCTGATCTCCTCAGGGAGACCAGCTACGAAAAACACAGCGGAGCCTCACTTAAGAGTCTCAACACAGCAATCCGAAGTGCAAAGTTCCCTGGAAAAAGGGAATATGTAAAATAAATGTGGAGCCCCAGTTATGGGTCTACAACACAATGAAAGCCAGATATCCCTCAAAGGAAGGAAAACCAAGCAAAGAGGTGTCTCCATTACAGAGATCACCAAATCCACCATATTAAGTGTATCCTATGTCAATATCACGCTTTTTTTACAAGCTTTAAGAATGTGACAGGGAAAACCTAAGCCAATTATCCATCCACAGACAGCTGTTTCGATGTGTTGCCCCTCATCAGTTCGTAGTAGGATTCTGGCTAACTGGGAGCAATGCCTCGGAGACAACCCAAACACAACAATAGCTGATCTCCTCAGGGAGACAAGCTACGAAAAACACAGCGGAGCCTCACTTAAGATCTCAACACAGCAATCCAAAGTGCAAAGTTCCCTGGTAAAAAAGAATATGCAAAATAAATGTGGAGCCCCAGTTATGGGTCTACAACACAATGAAAGCCAGATATCCCTCAAATGAAGGAAAACCAAGCAAAGAGGTGTCTCCATTACAGAGATCACCAAATCCACCATATTAAGTGGCCCATATGTCAAGATCCCGCTTTTTTTACAAGCTTTAAGGATGTGACGGGGAAAACCTAAGCCAGTTATCACTCCACAGAGAGCTGTTTCGATGTGTTGCCCCTCATCAGTGCGGAGTACGATTCTGGCTAACTGGGAGCAATGCCTCGGAGACAACCCAAACACAACAATAGCTGATCTCCTCAGGGAGACCAGCTACAAAAAACACAGCGGAGCCTCACTTAAGAGTCTCAATACAGCAATCCGAATTGCAAGGTTCCCTGGGAAAAGGGAATATGCAAAATAAATGTGGAGCCCCAGTTATGGGTCTACAACACAATGAAAGCCAGATATCAATCAAAGGAAGGAAAACCAAGCAAAGAGGTTTCTCCATTACAGAGATCACCAAATCCACCATATTAAGTGGCTCCTATGTCAAGATCCCGCTTATTTTTTACAAGCTTTAAGGATGTGACAGGGAAAATCTAAGCCAGTTATCCATCCACAGACAGCTGTTTCGGGGTGTTGCCCCTCATCACTGCAGAGTTTGATTCTGGCTAACCGGGAGCAATTCCTCGGAGACCACCCAAACACACCAATAGCTGATCTCCTCAGGGAGACCAGCTACAAAAAACACCGCGGAGCCTCCCTTAAGAGTCTCAACACAGCAATCCGAAGTGCAAGGTTCCTGGGAAAAGGGAATATGCAAAATAAATGTGGAGCCCCAGTTATGGGTCTACAACACAATGAAAGCCAGATATCCCTCAAAGGAAGGAAAACTAAGCAAAGGGGTGTCTCCATTACAGAGATCACCAAATCCACTCATATTAAGTGGTCCCTTTATGTCAAGATCCCGCTTTTTTACAAGCTTTAAGGATGTGACGTGGAAAACTCTAAGCCAGTTATCCATCCACAGACAACTGTTTTGGGGTGCTGCCCTCATCAGTGCGGAGTACGATTCTAGCTAACCGGGAGCAATGCCTCGAGACCACCTCAAACACAATAGCTTATCTCCTCAGGGAGACCAGCTACAAACACCGCGAAGCCTCACTTAAGAGTCTCAACACAGCAATCCGAAGTGCAAAGTTCTCTGGGAAAAGGGAATATACAAAATAAATGTGGAGCCCCAGTTAGGGGTCTACAACACAATGAAAGCTAGATATCCCTCAAATAAAGGAAAACTAAGCAAAGAGGTGTCTCCATTACAGAGATCACCAAATCCACCATATTAATTGGCCCCTATGTCAAGATCCCGCTTTTTTTTACAAGCTTTAAGGATGTGACGGGGAAAACCTAAGCCAGTTATCCATCCACAGACAGCTGCTCTCATGTGTTGCCCTCATCAGTACGGAGAAGGATTCTGGCTAACCTGGAGCAATGCCTCTAAGACCACCCAAACATAACAATACCTGATCTCCTCAGGGAGACCAGCTACGAAAACACCGCGGAGCCTCACTTAAGAGTCTCAACATAGCAATCCAAAGTGCAAAGTTCCCTAGGAAAAGGGAATATGCAAAATAAATGTGGAGCCCCAGTTATGGGTCTACAACAAAATGAAAACAAGATATCCCTGAAAGGAAACAAAACCAAGCAAATGGGTGTCTCCATTACAGAAACCACCAAATCCACCATATTAAGTGTCCCCTATGTCAAGATCCCACTTTTTTTTACAAGCTTTAAGGATGTAACGGGAAAAACCTAAGCCAGTTATCCATTCACAGACAGCTGTTTCACGTTGTTGCCCATCATCAGTGCGGAATTGGATCCTGGCTAACCAGAAGCAATGCCTCGGAGACCACCCAAACACAACAATAGCTGATCTTAGGGAGACCAGCTACAAAAAACACCGGGGAGCCTTACTTAAGAGTCTTAACACAGCAATCCAAAGTGAAAAGTTCCCTGGGAAAAGGGAATATGCAAAATAAATGTGGAGCCCCAGTTATGGGTCTACAACAAAATGAAAACAAGATATCCCTCAAAGGAAGGAAAACCAAGCAAAGGGGTGTCTCCATTACAGAGATCACCAACTCCACCATATTGCGGCCCCTATGTCAAGATCTTGCTTTTTTTTACAAGCTTTAAGGATGTGACGGGGAAAACCTAAGCCAGTTATCCATCCACAGACAGCTGTTTCGATGTGCTGCCCCTCATCAGTGCTGAGTAGGATTCTGGCTAACCGGGAGCAATGCCTCTAAGACCACCCAAAAACAACAATACCTGATCTCCTCAGGGAGACCAGCTACAAAAAACACCGCAGAGCCTCACTTAAGAGTCTCAACACAGCAATCCGAAGTGCAAAGTTCCCTGGGAAAAGGGAATATGCAAAATAAATGTGGAGCCCCAGTTATGGGTCTACAAACACAATGAAAGCCAGATATCCTCAAATGAAGGAAAACTAAGCAAAGAGGTGTCTCCATTACAGAGATCACCAAATCCACCATATTAAGTGGCCCCTATGTCAAGATCTTGGTTTTTTTACAAGCTTTAAGGATGTGACGTGGAAAACCTAAGCCAGTTATCCATCCACAGACAGCTGTTTCTGGGGTGTTGCCCCTCATCAGTGCGGAGTAGGATTCTGGCTAACCGGGAGCAATGCCTCGGAGACCACTCCAAACAAACAATAGCTGATCTCCTCAGGAGACCAGCTACAAAACACCGCGGAGCCTCACTCTAAGAGTCTCAACACAGCAATCCGAAGTGCAAAGTTCCCTGGGAAAAGGGAATATGCAAAATAAAATGTGGAGCCCCAGTTATGGGTCTACAAACACAATGAAAACAAGATATCCTCAAAGGAAGCAAACGAAGCAAATGGGTGTCTCCATTACAGAGACCACCAAATCCACCATATTAAGTGGCCCCTATGTCAAGATCCCACTTTTTTACAAGCTTTAAGGATGTGACGGGGAAAACCTAAGCCAGTTATCCATCCACAGACAGCTGTTTCTGATGTGTTGCCCCTCATCAGTGCGGAGTAGGATTCTGGCTAACTGGGAGCAATGCCTCGAGACAACCCAAACATAACAATAGCTGATCTCCCCAGGGAGACCAGCTACGAAAAACACAGCAGAGCCTCACTTAAGAGTCTCAACACAGCAATCCGAAGTGCAAAGTTCCCTGGGAAAAGGGAATATGCAAAATAAATGTGGAGCCCTAGTTATGGGTCTACAACATAATGAAAGCCAGATATCCTCAAATGAAGGAAACTCAAGCAAAGAGGTGTCTCCATTACAGAGATCACCAAATCCACCATATTAAGTGGCCCCTATGTCAAGATCCCGCTTTTTACAAGCTTTAAGGATGTGACGGGAAAACCTAAGCCAGTTATCCACCCACAGACAGCTGTTCTGGGGTGTTGCCCTCATCAGTGCAGAATAGGATTCTGTCTAATCTGGAGGAATGCCTCGGAGACCAACCAAACACTAACAATACCTGATCTCCTCAGGGAGACCAGC
>JAKVIS010005524.1:0-11917 GCA_033119425.1 Bufotes viridis | reverse complement strand
TTTTTGAAGAAAGTGCACTTTGAAAGAATTCATGTCGGCCTTTAGATAAAACCAAAACCCCTGTAAAAAGGGAGATTTGATGAGGGACTAAGTACCACTGAGGAAGGGGTGATTTAAACCCCGAAACGCGTTTGGTCAAAGATCCCCCTTGATGTACTGGAATATAGTCTGCTAGAACGCGATATTAAACCAACCCTGAAGACTTTACCTGATGCGCAGAATATAAGAAAAATCCCTGCACGGCCATAAACTAAACTACTGGCCAACACGTGCAAACAAATATCAGCGCGGTAGAAGGAAGGCTCGCAAGACACCGGCTCTTTTGTCACAGAGGAGCGGTATCCAGAGCCACGGAGGGGCAAAGAAAAAGGATATATCAGATCCTTTCTAGCAGCACTTGGAACATCGAAAAGTATACCGACGGACACAACCCGGCTGGACGCCGACGATTTGTCAGTATAGCGGGACGCCGCTAAACAGTATTCGACTACTCAATCCATCACTATGAGATGGAACATTGAATAGACTTAAAGAGCATGTTTTAGTATAGAAGCGAGAGGATTAGATACCATCACTCTGTATATATCGCTCACCCCAGCAGTGGCGCGGTCACTGTGCAGATACACCCAGCACCAATTTTATGTCATTTTATTACTACAAGTTTTTATGTGCATTGGCAGTCTGTTTTAACCTTGTGTCATTTTGGTTATTAATACATTTGTATAGTCCTAATTGATTCGGTTGGCTCAAATATATTGAGAGTGTCCAGATACTTTGATCAGATATAATAGCCCCATTAGAGGAAGGGTGATTCCTCTATTCTGTGAGCACCTCTTCCGAGGTTCGTAGGTCCTTCCTGTGCGCCACAAATTCTACACAACTTGTATATACACCTTGAGTGTAATATACCCTTTTATGGACAGAAATACACTATGAGATGCACAATAGTGCGTGCAGATTTACAGGATTATGCTTTTAGAAATTGTAATGTAACGCTTTTTGTAATATACCCTTTTACGCAAAGAAATATACTTGGAGATGCACGCTGAGTGTAATATACCCTTTTACGGACTGATTAACACTTGGCCTGAAACAGCTGGAACACCAGATTCAGGGTATTGCTATATTGGCAATTGAATTTCACCCCAGAACAAAATCTATCCTTTGCCGGACACTATTAAACTTGGCCAGCCACAGCTGAAACCACTGATTTATGGTATTGCTATTTTGGCAATTGAATTTAAACCCAGAAAAAAATCTATCCTTTGCAGGACACTATTAAACTTGGTCAGCCACAGCTGAAACCACTGATTTATGGAATTGCTATTGTGGCAATTGAATTTCACCCCAGAAAAAAAAATATCCTTTTCCGGACACTATTAAACTTGGCCAGCCACAGCTGAAACCACTGATTTATGGAATTGCTAGTTTGGCAATTGAATTTCACCCCGGAAAAAAATATACCCTGTTACAGACAGATTTAAACTGGGACTGCAACATCTGGAACACCAGATTCAGGGCATTGCTATTTTGGCAATTGAATTTCAACCCAGAACAAAATCTATCCCTTGCCGGACACTATAAAACTTGGCCAGTCACAGCTGAAACCACTGATTTATGGTATTGCTATTTTGGCAATTGAATTTCACCCTAGAAAAAAATATATCCTTTGCAGGACACTATTAAACTTGGCCTGCAACAGTTGAAACCACTGATTTATGGTATTGCTATTTTGGCAATTGAATTTCACCCCAGAACAAAATATATCCTTTGCAGGACACTATTAAACTTGGCAAGCCACAGCTGAAACCACTGTTTTACGGTTTTGCTATTTTGGCAATTGAATTTCACCCAAGAAAAAATATACCCTGTTACTGACAGATTTAAACTAGGCCTTCAACAGCTGGAAGACCAGTTTTAGGGTATTGCTATTTTGACAATTGAATTTCACCCCAGAACAAAATCTATCCTTTGCCGGACACTATTAAACTTGGCCAGCCACAGCTGAAACTACTGATTTATGGTATTGCTATTTTGGCAATTGAATTTCACCCCAGAACAAAATCTATCCTTTGCCGGACACTATTAAGCTTGTGCAGCCATAGCTGAAACCACTGATTTATGGTATTGCTATTTTGGCAATTGAATTTCACCCCAGAGCAAAATATATCCTTTGCAGTACACTATTAAACTTAGCAAGCCATAGCTGAAACCACTGATTTATGGTATTGCTATTTTGGCAATTGAGTTTCACACCAGAACAAAATATATCCTTTGCAGGACACTATTGAACTTGGCAAGCCACAGCTGAAACCACTGATTTACGGTATTGCTATTTTGGCTATTGAATTTCACCCCAGAACAAAATATATCCTTTCCCGGACACTATTATACGTTGCCAGCCACTGTTGGGACACCAGATGTATGGTATTGCTATTTTGGCATTTGAATTTCACCCCAGAACAAAATCTAACCTTTGCCGGACACTATAAAACTTGGCCAGCCACTGCTGGGACAGCAGATTTAAGGTATTGCTATTTTGGCAATTGAATTTCACCCCAGAACAAAATATATCCTTTGCAGGACACTATTAAACTTGGCCAGCCACAGCTGAAACCACTGATTTATGGTATTGCTATTTTGGCAAATAAATTTCATTCCAGAAAAAAATATAACCTGTTACGGACAGATTTAAAGTAGGCCTGCAACAGCTGGAACACCAGATTCAGAGTATTGCTATTTTGGCAATTGAGTTTTACACCAGAAAAAAATATACCCTTTTACGGACAGATTTAAACTAAGCCTGCAACAGCTGGGACGCCAGATTCAGGGTATTGCTAGTTTGGCAATTAAATTCCACCCCAGAAAAAAATATACCCTTTTACGGACAGATTTAAACTAGGCCTGCAACAGCTGGAACACCAGATTCAGGGTATTGCTATTTTGAAAATTAAATTTCACCCCATAAAAAAAATACCCTTTTACGGAGCGATGTAAACGAAGCCTGCAACAGCTGGAACAACAGTTTTACTGTATTTCTATTTTTGGAACTGAATTTCACCGCAGAAAATAATATAACCTTTGACAGACACTCTGAAACTTGTCCAACCACTGCTGGGATACCAGATTCACGGTATTGCTATTTTGGCAATTGAATGTCACCCCATAAAAAAATATATCCTTTGCTGTACACTATTAAACTTGGCCAGCCACAGCTGAAACCACTGATTTATGGTATTGCTATTTTGGCAATTGAATTTCACCCTAGAACAAAATCTATCCTTTGCCGGACACTATTAAGCTTGGGCAGCCACAGCTGAAACCAATGATTTATGGTATTGCTATTTTGGCAATTGAATTTCACCCCAGAACAAAATATATCCTTTGCATGACACTATTAAACTTAGCAAGCCACATCTGAAACCACTGATTTATGGTATTGCTATTTTGGCAATTGAATTTCACCCCAGAACAAAATATATCCTTTGCCGGACACTATTAAACTTGGCCAGCCAGTGCTGGGACACCAGATTTATGGTATTGCTATTTTGGCAATTGAATTTCACCCCGGAACAAAATATATCCTTTGCCGGACACTATTACACTTGGCCAGCCACAGCTGAAACCACTGATTTATGGTAATGCTATTTTGGCAATTGAATTTCACCCCAGAACAAAATATTTCCTTTTGCCGGAGACTATTAAACTTGGCCAGCCACAGCTGAAACCACTGATTTATAGTATTGCTATTTTGGCAATTGAATTTCACCCCAGAACAAAATATATCCTTTGCCGGACACTATTAAACTTGGCCAGCCACAGCTGAAACCACTTATTTATGGTATTGCTATTTTGCAATTAAATGTCACCCCATAAAAAAATATATCCTTTGCCGTACACTATTAAACTTGGCCAGCCAGTGCTGGGACACCAGATATACGGTATTGCTATTTTGGCAATTGAATTTCACCCCATAACAAAATATATCCTTTGCCGGACACTATTAAACCGGTCCAGTCACAGCTGGAACTCCAGATTTACTGTATTTCTATTTTTGCAACTGTATTTCACCCCAGAAAATAATATATCCTTTGGCGGACACTAGGGAAATTGTCCAGTCACAGCTGGAACACCAGATTTAGGGTATTGCTAGTTTGGCAATTAAATTTCACCCCAGAAAAAAAATATACCCTTTTACGGACAGATTTAAACTAGGCCTGCAACAGCTGGAACACCAGATTCAGAGTATTGCTATTTTGGCAAGTAAATTTTATACCAGAAAAAAATACACCCTTTCACGGACAGATTTAAACTAGGCCTGCAACAGCTTGAACTCTAGATTTACTGTATTTCTATTTTTGCTACTGAATTTCACCCCAGAAAATAATATATCCTTTGACGGACACTAGGGAAATTGTCCAGTCACAGCTGGAACACCAGATTCAGGGTATTGCTATTTTGGCAATTAAATTTCACCCCAGAAAATAATATATCCTGTGACGAACACTATGAAACTTGTCCAGTCACAGCTGGAACACCAGATTTACGGTATTGCTATTTTGGCAATTGAATTTCAACCCAGAAAAAATATATCCTTTGCTGGACTCTATTAAACTTGTCCAGCCACCGCTGGAACACCAGATTTACTTTATTTCTATTTTTGCAACTGTATTTCACCCCAGAAAATAATATATCCTTTGACGGGCACTAGGAAATTGTCTAGTCACAGCTGGAACACCAGATTCAGGGTATTGCTATTTTGGAAATTAAATTTCACCCCAGAAAAAATATACCCTTTACGGACAGATTTAAACTAGGCCTGCAACAGCTGGAACACCAGATTTACTGTATTTCTATTTTGGCAATAAAATTTCACCCCAGAAGAAAAAATACCCTTTTACGGACAGATTTAAACTAGGCCTGCAACAGCTGGAACACCAGATTCATGGTATTGCTATTTTGGCAATTAAATTTCACCCCAGAAAATAATATATCCTGTGACGGACACTATTAAACTTGGCCAGCCACAGCTGAAACAACTGATTTATGGTATTGCTATTTTGGCAATTGAATTTCACCCCATAACAAAATATATCCTTCGCCAGACACTATGAAACTTGTCCAGTCACAGCTGGAACACCAGATTGACTGTATTTCTATTTTTGCAACTGTATTTAACCCCAGAAAATAATATATCCTTTGACGGACGCTAGGGAAATTGTCCAGTCACAGCTCGAACACCAGATTGATGGTATTTCTTTTTTTGCAACTGAATTTCACTAAAGAAAATAATGTATCCTATGACGGACACTATGAATCTTGTCCAGTCACAGCTGGAACACCAGATTTATGGTATTGCTATTTTGGCAATTGAATTTCACCCCAGAAAAATATATATCCTTTGCCGCACACTATTAAACTTGGCCAGCCACAGCGGAAACCACTGATTTATGGTATTGCTATTTGGGCAATTGAATTTCACTCCAGAACAAAATCTATCCTTTGCCGGACACTAATAAACTTTGCCAGCCACTGCTGGGACACCAGATTTATGGTATTGCTATTTTGGCAATTTCATTTCACCCCAGAAATAAATATATCCTTTGCCGGACACTATTAAACTTGTTCAGTCACAGCTGGAACACCAAATTTACGGTATTTCTATTTTTGCAACTGAATTTCACCACTGAAAATAATATATTTTATGATGGACACTATGAAACTTGTCCAGTCACAGCTGGAACACCAGATTTACGGCATTGCTATTTTGGCAATTGAATTTCACCCCAAAAAATTATCTATCCTTTGCCGGACACTATTAAACTTGGCCAGCCACAGCTGAAACCACTGATTTATGGTATTGCTATTTTGGCTATTGAATTTCACCCCAGAACAAAATATATCCTTTGCTGGACACTATTAAACTTTGCCAGCCACAGCTGGAACACCAGATTTAGGGATTGCTATTTTGGCAATTGAATTTAGCAAAAAAAATAAAAAAACAAGTATTGATGGATTGATGGACTTGGTGGCAGCTTGTGCTGGTTCACCACATGACACAAAATGGCCACCGATCAAAGTGACAGAAAAACGCTCTGTGCAGCCTAAAAACCAGTGAGCAATTAACTGGTAGAAATGAAATGATTCACAGCTGTAAAACGATCACTTCAATAGGTGTTTTTGCTGACTTTTCCCTGCCTAATCTCGCCCTCACAGAAGCTGCGTCCTATCCCTACACTAATCAGAGCAGAGCGACGTGCGCCGCTACGTGACTCCAGCTTAAATAGAGGCTGGGTCACATGCTGCACTTAGCCAGTCACAGCCATGCCATTAGTAGGCATGGCTGTGATGGCTTCTTAGGGCAAGAAGTAAAACGCTAGCTGATTGGCTGCTGTGCAGCCCTTCAAAAAGCAGGAAGAAATCGGCAAACAACTATTTGAATTCAGATCAAATTCTACATCGTGAGATTTGATTCACTCATCTCTAATTATATTTTGAATTGCAATAAAATGTTGTGAATTCTAGATGATATACTCCAGATAACAATGAGTTATTGCATGCTTTAAGATTGCTCTAACAGTACTTTTAAAGCTTGAAGTCAATATAATTTATTTGTGTTTTGTAGAATAACTTGTCACTATTCATTGCTTGTGAAAGTTCCATATTTATTGAAACTCAGATAGAAAATCCATATTAATGATGTTTGGATTGAGTAATAATGCAAAAAGATAACACTTCAGAATTTTCATTTCAGTACATGTATATGTAGATTAAAAATTCATATCTATCAAAACAAAATTAGTTTTCTAATACATAGTATGATGCTATGAGAAGTGGATGAGGCAATTTTTATATATTTGAAAACAGGGTCATTCAAACATTTGACATTGAACAAATAAAGGAGTTTGATTCACTGACATAACATCTGATATAAAGGTGCATAAAATATTTTAGTACTAGTGGAAATAGTGCCTGGAGGTCAATAAAATTAAGAATTCAGGAAAATACAGCAGCCATAAAGCTGTCAGAACAATATAAAAGTTGGTAGTGATTCTTGTAGTGTGAGAGTGGGGGTATACTTCCTTCACTGTATTTCATTTGAATTTATATTTTATCCTTCTTTGTTCCTTTTTAGTTATAAAGTTAATATTGTTTCATTGCATAAAATTATGCTTTTTCATATTTGTTTTCAAAGTTTATGTTTATTGAATTGTGTTTCAAATATATTATTATTATTGTTGTTATTATTATTATTATTATTATTATTATTATTATTATTATTACTTGTTTGTCCTACTGTACATGACCTTTAAATAGATTACATAACTCTAATGCAGCTAAGGTATCAGCATGTCCCTGATACAGTGCCAGAGCATGCTCCCCTACAGAACCAGCAAAGTAGAAAATAGCAACCAATCAGATCCCTCCTTTCATTCTCCAAAGGAGCTGTCAAAAATGAAAGGTGGAATCTGATTGGTTGCTATGGGCAACTAAGCCAGTTATAATTTACACCAGTTTGACAAATGACCCACTATGTGTCTACAATAGTATTGGCAATGGTCTGCTGCCTAGTTCCAGCTACATTTTGTCTTCCAATGCTATATACAGAGTCAGTCACAATACTGAAATGCTTCCCTGTTCCTTCTAGTGTAAACCACAGTTCCTCTTACCAATAAGAATGCCCTTATGTATCTCAACAATGTCAAAGCCTGTCAACACCTACAGTAAGTGTAATCACAGTGGCCCCCATGTCAATGGCAATGCTGTCTCTTGTGTCACATGAAAATATTATTGCCATCTAGAATGCCCCTAAAGTCAGCCACTAATAATAATTGCCTCTGACATATTCCTTCTATCATGCAGTCCTCTTATCTTCACTTTTTGGGGGTCATTGCTCAAATGTTTCCTATCAATTTTTGTCCTCATTTTAGACATAGAAAATAAAGTTATAATTTCGACCCCCAAAATTCCATGAACATAAATGGAGTTTTTGTACAGGCGAGTAAAGTGTGTCTAAAATAATGTGTATCTTCTCTTTCAGAATACGTAAATCTTCGTTATTTGGAAGTTTTTAAGAATATTCAGATGCTGAAAACGCAGAATTTAATACTTTACAAAACTTAGAGAGAGATTTATTATGGCTTTACACCAGTTTTCTGGCATTAAGAATTTGTAAATTTTGCCGTATCGGTTTGTGACAATATTTGCAACATTATTTTCCCTGAAACACTTGCCACATTTCCAAAAAGTGGGCTGGGCAGGGGTGGGAGGAGACAGGCCGTGGGCACTACTTCCATGCCCCAACAGCATATGCGCCAGAAAACTATAATGCATTACACCAGAAATGGTGTTTTGTTCAGGCACATGGGTGGCTTGAAATGCTTCACAATTATTAAGAGGAAATTATTATGTCCCCTATTAATAGATTAGAGAAATATATGCCTTTATTGATAGCAATTCCTACCTTGTTTTCCACTTTACCATTAAACAATATTGACAGACTGCTAGTGGACCTACAAATATATTTGTCATGATGGGGGTGGGGATGCCTGCAGCCCTGAACTCCACCCACACCTCTATCCCTGCCTACTTGCACGGCCCATCCTAATCGACAGTGAACAACTGGGCGGCAGTCCCAGCTTGCGTACGTGCAGGGGCATAAAGAAAAATAAACTAAGTGACAGGCAGGCACACAAACACTAAGGGAGTTAAACCAGAGGCGGGAGATAACAATGGCACTAAGGGAAGAAACAAAAGCAAGGTCGATACGAACCAGGGTCAGAAGCCAAGAAGTGATGTCAGTACAAGGGGTAAATTCAAGTCAAAGTCAAAAAACAGAAATCCAAAGAACATACTGTAGAATGCTAGTGAGAGTAATAAGACCAATCACAGGCAACCTGTTGCCAGTAAGTTACCTGTTTACATACCCCTGGCAGATGAGTCACGTAACGTGGCTAATGTCAAGTGACTGATGTCCTGCCCCTCACTATTCCTGAGTGTCGATTCATTGTAATCAGTTCTCCTCCTGCATGTTGCCTAGGGAATGGAGAATGCTGACCCCGCTGAGAAAGCGTGTGTGCGGCCGGATCCTTCCCGCCCTGCCAACACCATGGAGATGAGGACACAGGCCGAGTCCTCGCTCCTCACCAGTGGGATGCTGGCAGCGCTGCATGGAGAGCTCACGTCGTCGGCTCCCCTTACAATATTAAATCCATAGTAATCTGTAAATATCTATATGTTCCCTATGTTTTCTTGTAATTAAAAAAAAATAATAATAATAATACATTTCATGTTAAAAATTTGCCCATATCCAGTCCTTTATTACTGGTGAAAGCTAATTTATATCACCACATCTGTAACAACCTAATCTATGAAAGGATCACATTACTAATCCCACACTGTAAACAGTAAAAAAATAAAATGAGAAAAAAATGGACTTGCAAACAAATACTGCGGGTAGCACTACTCACTGTGTCTTCATAAATTAAGCGTTCTGTGGTGGTGCCTGTAATCTCAGGTCCCGGCCCTTGGGTCCTCAGTCAATACAAAGTTAAACAATGGAATTACGGCACTCTTGTGTAGTCAATCCGTTCTTTATTTCACCAAAAGCGTAGCAACGTTTCAACCATAATATCTTTATCAAGCTTGATAAAGACCTTATGGTTGAAACGTTGCTACGCTTTTGGTGAAATAAAGAACAGATTGACTACACAAGAGTGCCGTAATGCCATCGTTTAACTTTGAAAAAAATGGACTTGCTATTTTTGGTCACCTCACCTACAAGCTGTCTCAATGGAAAAAAAGCTATGGGTCTTAGTCTATGGTAATGCAAATAATAACAGTAAATAAATCATAAAAAACTAACGTTATGAATTTAGTATCATCATAATCATATCAATCCTTAGAACAAAGTTATAATATTATTCAACTCAACATACAGGGTTAATCCAATGAGAAACACATTGACAGAATTGGCCCTAAAAGTGCTAAAAATGACAGTTATATCACAAAATGCCCTAAGGTAAGTTCTAGACTCGACCACGATGAGTCAATGGATGTCATATACTATATATACACACACACACACATATATATATATATATATATATATCACAAAAAAGTGTGAAACAACTGAAAATATGTCATATTCTAGGTTCTTCAAAGTAGCCACCTTTTGCTTTGATTACTGCTTTGCACAGTCTTGGCATTCTCTTGATGAGCTTCAAGAGGTAGTCACTAGAGTTGAGCGAACACCTGGATGTTCGGGTTCGACGAGTTCGGCCGAACTTTCGAAAAATGTTCGGGTTCGGGATCCGAACTCGACCCGAACTTCATCCCGAACCCGAACCCCATAGAAGTCAATGGGGACCCGAACTTTTGGGCACTAAAAAGGCTGTAAAACACACCCGGAAAGGGCTAGAGGGCTGCAAAAGGCAGCAAAATGTAGTTAAATCCCCTGCAAACAAATGTAGATAGGGAAATGATGAGTTAACATAAAATAAATAAAAATTAAACAATATTAATTGGAGTGAGGTCCCATAGCACAGAATCAGGCTTCAAGTCACCCACCAATGGAGAAGGTCACTTACTACTATTTTGACCACAGCACCCAGACAAAGGAGAGAGGTCCCACAGCAGAGAACCAGGCATCATATCACCCACCACAGGAGTAGGCCACCATTTAGTTACTTTGACCCCTACACCCAGACGGAGGAGAGAGGTTACACAGCAGAGAATCAGGCATCATATCAACCACCACAGGAGAAGCCACCATTTAGATACTTTGACCCCTGCACCCAGGAAGAGGAGAGAGGCCCCACAGCACATATTCTGGCATCATATCAGCCACCACAGGAGAAGCCACCATTGAGTTACTTTGACCCCTGCACCCAGGAAGAGGAGAGAGGCCCCACAGCACATATTCTGGCATCATATCAGCCACCACAGGAGAAGCCACCATTGAGTTACTTTGACCCCTGCACCCAGGAAGAGGAGAGGGGGCCCCACAGCACATATTCTGGCATCATACTAACCACCACAGGAGAAGCCACCATTGAGTTACTTTGACCCCTGCACCCAGGAAGAGGAGAGAGGCCCCACAGCACATATTCTGGCATCATATCAGCCACCACAGGAGAAGCCACCATTGAGTTACTTTGACCCCGCACCCAGGAAGAGGAGAGAGGCACCACAGCACATATTCAGGCATCATATCACACACCACAGGAGAAGGCCTCTTTCAGTGATTTAGGCCTTTGGACCCAGACAGAGGAGAGAGGCACCACAGCACATATTCTGGCATCATATCAGCCACCACAGGAGAAGCCACCATTGAGTTACTTTGACCCCTGCACCCAGGAAGAGGAGAGGCCCCACAGCACATATTCTGGCATCATACTAACCACCACAGGAGAAGCCACCATTGAGTTACTTTGACCCCCGCACCCAGGAAGAGGAGAGAGGCACCACAGCACATATTCTGGCATCATATCAGCCACCACAGGAGAAGCCACCATTGAGTTACTTTGACCCCTGCACCCAGGAAGAGGAGAGAGGCCCCACAGCACATATTCTGGCATCATATCAGCCACCACAGGAGAAGCCACCATTTAGTTACTTTGACCCCTTCACCCAAACAGAGGAGAGAGGTTCCACATCAGAGAATCAGGCATCATATCAACCACCACAGGAGTAGGCCACAATTTAGTTTATTTGACCCCTGCACCCAGGAAGAGGAGAGAGGCCCCACAGCACATATTCTGGCATCATATCACACACCACAGGAGAAGGCCTCTTTCAGTGATTTAGGCCTTTGGACCCAGACAGAGGGAGAGAGGTCCCACAGCAGAGAACCAGGCATCATATCACCCGCCACAGGAGTAGGCCACCATTTAGTTACTTTGACCCCTACACCCAG
>JAKVIS010005523.1:0-11941 GCA_033119425.1 Bufotes viridis | reverse complement strand
ATAGGAGGAAGCTGAGTAGGAGGAGGGAGGCTACAGGAGGCAAAGAATGATGCCCTGCGATCCTTGGCGGCGGAAGGACGTGCGCCAAGGAACTCTCCGCCTGCGGCCCAGCCGCCACTACATTTACCCAGTGTGCAGTTAGGAGATATAGCTGTCCCTGGCCGTGCTTACTGGTCCACGTATCTGTGGTTAGGTGGACCTTGCCACAGATGGCGTTGCGCAGTGCACACTTGATTTTATTGGATACTTGGTTGTGCAGGGAAGGCACGCTGTCTTGGAGAAGTAGTGGCGGCTGGGAACAACATACTGTGGGACAGCCATGGACATCAGCTGTTTGAAGCTGTCTGTGTCCACCAGCCTGAATGACAGCATTTCAAAGGCCAGTAGTTTAGAAATGCTGGCATTCAGGCCCAAGGCTCGAGGGTGGCTAGGTGGAAATTTACGCTTTCTCTCCAAGGTTTGTGAGATGGAGAGCTGAACGCTGCCGTGTGACATGGTGGAGATGCTTGGTGACGCAGGTGGTGTTGTCGGTGGCACATCCTCTGTTTGGTGGGCGGCAGGTGCCAACATTCCTCCCGAGGTGGAGGAAGAGGCTGATGCAGCAGCAGAAGAGGGAGCAGGGGGAGCCAGAGTGAGTTCCATGCTGTTAAGGTGTTTACTCCACTGCAGTTCATGCTTTGCATGTAGATGCCTGGTCATGCAGGTTGTGCTATGGTTCAGAACGTTAATGCCTTGCTTCAGGCTCTGATGGCACAGCGTGCAAACCACTCGGGTCTTGTCGTCAGCACATTGTTTAAAGAAGTGCCATGCCAGGGAACTCCTTGAAGCTGCCTTTGGGGTGCTCGGTCCCTGGTGGCGGTGGCCAGTAGCAGGCGAACTCTCTTGGAGGCGGCTGTTCTGCTTTTTGCCTCCTGCTCTCTCTTTTTTTTTCTTATGTCGTTTTTGTAGTTTATAAATAAAAGTTACGTTTTAATAATACTAGTCAGGACGCCTCTAAAGGGTTTGCGGTCGTAAAGACCTGTGTGAAGTGTATATAATGATACCCTGAGGTGTCCTGAGAGGGCCTATTTGTGTTTGTTGCTCTCTCTTTTGCTACGCTGTTGGCTCGGTCTCACCACTGCCTCTTCCTCTGAACTATGAAAGTCAGTGCCACGACCTTCATTCCATGTGGGGTCTAGGACCTCATCGTCCCCTGCATCGTCTTCCACACAGTCTTCCTCCCTGACCTCCTGTTTGGTCTGCACACTGCAGAAAGACGCAGCAGTTGGCACCTGTGTTTCGTCATCATCAGAGACGTGCGGACTCCGATGAGGTGGTATTCCCATGTCCTCATCATCAGGAAACATCAGTGGTTGTGCATCAGTGCATTCTATGTCTTCCACCACTGGGGAAGGGCTAGGTGGATTCCCTTGGGAAACCCTGCCAGCAGAGTCTTCAAACAGCATAAGAGACTGCTGCATAACTTGAGGCTCAGACAGTTTCCCTGATATGCATGGGGGTGATGTGACAGACTGATGGGCTTGGTTTTCAGGTGCCACCTGTGCGCTTTCAGCAGAAGACTGGGTGGGGAGATAATGTTGTGAACATGCTGGATCCACTGTCGGCCACCCAATTGACTAGCGCCTGTACCTGCTCAGGCCTTACCATCCTTAAAACGGCATTGGGCCCCACCAAATATCAGCTGTAAATTCTGGCAGGTACTGGAACCTGAGTTAGTTGGTTCACTAGGATGTGTGGCTGTGGCAGAATGGACACGTCCTCTCCCAGCACCAGAGGGTACACTAACACCACCACGACCGCGTCCGCGTCCCTTACTAGATGTTTTCCTCATTGTTACCGTTCTCCAAGCACCACAATAAGAAAAAAAATATTTGGCCCAATGTATTGATTTCAAATTCAGGCCTTTTTTACAGGCACCTAACACTATCTGCCTATTTATTTGTGTAGCATATTACACTAATGCAGGCACATCAGTAACCACTGATTTAGGGAATATCTCTTTTAGGGCTAGTATTTAGGCCCTGGATGAAAGGTATCCTTTTATGGACAGATTTACAATTGGCCTGCAACAGCTCGAACACCAGATTCAGGGTATTGCTATTTTGGCAATTGAATTTCACCCCAGAACAAAATATATGTTTTGGCGGACACTATGAATCTTGGTCTGCAACAGCTGAGGACACCAGATTCAGGGTATTGCTATTTTGGCAATTGAATTTCACCCCAGAACAAAATATATGTTTTGGCGGACACTATGAATCTTGGCCTGCAACAGCTGGTACACCAGATTCAGGGTATTGCTATTTTGGCAATTGAATTTCACCCCAGAACAAAATATATGTTTTGGTGGACACTATTATACTTTGCCAGCCACAGCTGATACCACTGATTTATGGTATTGCTATTTTGGCAATTGAATTTTACCCCAGAACAAAATATATGTTTTAGGCGGACACTATGAATCTTGGCCTGCAACACCTGGGACACCAGATTCATGGTATTACTATTTTGGCAATTGAATTTAACCACATAAAATAATCTATCCTTTGCCAGACAGCAGACAGTATTATACTTGGCTACCCAAAGCTGGAACACCAGATTTAGGGGATTGGTATTTGGGCAATTGTATTTAACCCCTTAATAAAATATAGAAATTGCTATCCTGAGTTTCTTGGGGTGACAATTAGCACAGCCAAGCCCCTGATGTAGGATATAGCAAAAAAAAAAAACTAGTATTGATGGATTGATGGACTTGGTGGCAGCTTCTTCTGGTGCACCACAAGTCACAAAATGGCTGCCGATCACCACAGAAAATAAATGACAGAAAACGCTCTGTGCAGCCTAAAAACCAGTGAGCAAGTAACTAGCAGAAGCTCAATCATTCACAGCTGTAGATCGATTCGTTCATTAGGTGCTGTTGCTGACTTTTCCCTGCCTAATCTCGCCCCTCACAGAAGCTGCGTCCTCTCCCTACACTAATCAGAGCAGTGTGACGTACGGCGCTACGTGACTCCAGCTTAAATAGAGGCTGGGTCACATGCTGCACTGGCCAATCACAGCCATGCCATTAGTAGGCATGGCTGTGATGGCTCTTAGAACAAGAAGTAAAATGCTAGCTGATTGGCTGCTGTGCAGCCCTTCAGAAAGCGGGAAGTAATCGCCAAACAACAAACCCGAACCCAGAACTTTTTGAAAATGTCCGGGTTCGGGTCCATGTCCCGGACACCCCAAAATTCGGTCACGAACCCGAACTATGTTAGCTCAACACTAATCCTTACCCTTTGACAGAAAGACACTCATTATAGACCTCGGTCAAGAGAGGAACTAATTGTTTCCTGAAAGTCTTATACCACTCGGACGTTAAGCCATCCGGACCTGGCAATTTTTGGGCCTAAGCCCATCAATGGCCAGTCTCACTTCCTCTTCCCTACCCAAGGCGTGAGAGTAGAAAGACCCGACAACTCCCAGGATCCCTGATTTGGACCTATTAAGGGAGCCTTTACTGTGAATCAGGCCCACCACTAGTTTACTTCTTACTGCCGTCTTACAATTCCAGTAAGGGTCGGGCGAGCAGTATTTCCCGAAATCCCTTTCGGCAACCAAAGAAGGCGTATCTATCGTACTGACACCTGTTGACGAGGATTTCACACGAGAGATATCCTCACGGCTATCTCCCGTTGACACAAGTCTTTCAAGTTTCTTCCTCAGTTCCTGATACAGGCCGGTATCTGTCCCAGCTACTGAGTTTAGAAGCTCACGGAAAAACCTTGCCGTCCTTTTTTTAAACATCTCCCACCACTCTGACTTACTATTGCAGAGGTCCATAAACGGTTCCTGACTCTGAAGGAATTCCTCAAAGGATTGTCTTACTATCGCTTCTTTCCAGGAGAGATGAATTCAACTTCCATATTCCTTTTCCCACTGACCTACAATTACCCTGATGAAAGGTGAAATCCACGTGGTCCGGTTTGTGCCATGAATGAGCATCCACCAGACAAGCTTCCTCAACTATTCTACTCAAGACGACGCCATCAGTATCAAGCCCACCTCCTGGAGCCTCCCCCTATCACAGACTCTAATCACATTGTTAAAGTCTCCTCCAAAGATCACTTGTCGGCTGGTAAAAAGAAAAGGCTTAATCCTCATAAGAAAACATTTACGGTCCCACCTACTTTGTGGTCCATAGATGTTGATTAATCTTAATTCTTGTCTTCCCATGAGGACATCTAGAATCAGGCACCTTCCCATTTCCAACTCGATAATCCTGCTGCATTCTACTCTTTCAGGCGGTTTTAAAAGGACCGCCACCCGCTCGTACGTGGCTCGGCCGCAAGAGACCAGAATGACGGACCAAGCCGCCATTCCTGCTTGGCTTTCGCCAGCAACTCAACACTTGTTATCAGGTCTCTTGCTAAAATAAAATATAATCAGGCTCAGACGAAGGAGGGCAGGGCCCGGCAACCTGCAAGAAGGCCTTTGCGCCCCTTCGGTACCACATCCTCCTCCTCCCCAACTGGAGTTGGGGATCCCTCGCCAAGGACCTGATACCGGTTGGAGAGATCCACATGAGGGCCCTGACTAACTCTTCCTTTGGCACCTGGTCAAGGGTGAGTGGGACAGATTAATCCCACTCCAGAGAGGGTTTGCGACCCTCTCCTTTCTTTTTCCTCCTGCTCCGTTTGGTCCTCCTATTCCTCCTCATCATCGCTGTACCCTGGGTCGCTCACAACCTGGATCCTCAGCTAAAAGGCCAGCCAGGGGATCAACTGAGGGACCAGCTGCTGCCTGCTCCTTATCTCTCGGCGTTGTTCTTGCCTTCTAATCTTGGAAGGACTTAGCTTCTTAACTGGACCCAGTCAGCTTCTTCCAGTGCCGGTATCGCCAGCACTCGTCCCCTCACCAACTGGCCCAGTCCCGGCAGCAGGCCCTTCCTCAAAAACAGACCCAGGTTTATGGCTAGCATCCGCCTGAGTCTGGGCCGGCCTTGAGCCTTGTTGGCAAGAAAAGCAGACAATGACTGGAAAGGATGGCCCAGGTCCCTGCATAGGTTGTGCCGAATCAGCCTACAGGATGCGGCAAGATGGCCAATGTCCCCACACTTTGCACACTTGAGAACATCGCATTGTGCGCTGAAGTGGGTGGGACTACCCACACCTATAATAGACTTTTGGCTGTCCCTGATAGAAAACCATTATTCTATCTCTACCCAAGAAAGCAGAAGAGGGAATATGAGCAACTGAGTTGCCCTGTGCCCTCAGCTTCAGAGCACCTCCCCAGATGCCGTAATCATCCAAAACTTTGGTGGGTAATTGTTCAACCTCGCCATAACTGACTGAGCCATGTCATAATGTCCGCTAGAAAGTGATTTGTTACAGGTTAAGACCATCCTTTTTTTGACCATCGTCACGGCGGGTTATGGCCTGGACAGAAAAATCCCCGCCAGGCCGGGGGTGTTCTCGGTGCCCAGTTTATATTTAGACCAGAAGAGCTCAAGCCCCTCTGGCCCAACAAAACTAACATTAAGAAACCTCCTTGGTGCCATAGGGATGGATTTGGGACAGGGATGTCATTTGCCACAAAGACCATCCCCAGGAGAAGCTCCACAATGTTCCTTCCTAGAAGGCGCTGCTTCCCACTCATCCAAGAGAGACGGGCCACATTCCTACGGCTCCTCTCGGATGTAGGGAGAAAGTCCAAATGGTCCCTCCCCCTCTCTCCCCTTTCGGAAGACTCCACAAATCATGTCTCTCTGACCATAAAGACAGGTCAACCGTCTCACCCTCCACCTGTTTGGAAGTCTACTTCCGCTTCCTCAAGGCCTTCAAGAGGGGCCTTTGCAAGCCACTCATTACCTGATTCCCTGGGCAAAGAGTCATCTGCAGCCACACTAGCATATGATCTCCCTATTTGGACTTATACAATCCCCGCTTACCTTGCAGCCTGCCGCCTCCCGCCAGCCTCTTCCTCAGCCTCTTACTCCTTGACTTCCGCATCTGCTGCTATAAGCATCTGCCAATTCCCTTCATTCATACTCTCACCATTTGCGTCCCCATTTAAATCTTTATTTTCATCTTCATTTGCATCACCATTCTTCCTCATTCATACTCTCATTTGCATCTTCTCCTAAGTTACCACTCACAACATCTTTTACCTTGCTTACAATCTTATCAGTTCTTCACTTCACTCCAGACTGGTCGGGTTCCCTAGAGAAGTACTGGCGTCGTGCGGGGTGGGCTTAGCGAGGCCCCCCCACATGAACTGCCATGGAGAACTTCTTATCCCCCACACTCCTCACCCTCTCTGCAGCCCGCAGACAGTCCGTGAAGATTTTTTAAATTCAGCATCTGCAACCTTACCCAGACTTTAGTGGTTTCTTTATAAAACCTTCCAGATTTTGCTCTGCCCTTTCAACTCTCTTTTCCTGAGCCTTGTCAACAACCATTCCATCCTTCATCTTGTCCGAGAAACACTGTCAGGAATTGTAACACTACCCACTCCCTGTGTTCTTCTTTCCACTGCAGGAGAGGGGGACAATCCTTCTGCCACCATCTCAGATTCGTTCTCCCGTGCTGTTTGGCCCAATTCCACTGCAGGAACCAGGCTGGAGGGCCCAGCAAATGGGTTTAAAAAGTGCACAAAACATAATACTTCTTCTACAATGTTATTTTTCTTTGACCTTACCACTTCGTCCTCGGGACCTCCTCATCACCGAAACACAGTTTGCCCACTGGGGATTCCAGCCACCTGATCTCCACCATTAGTCTCCCCCAGATCTGCCTTCATCCCCAGAGGATGACATAACTGGTTCAGAGGGGTCCCCTTGGCCACCCGGTAATGAGTCCTCCTCTGATTCCACCACCGACTCTCTTCACCTTTCTTTGGCTTTCAGACCGCAGCCCCTAATGGACTGGAGCCAGACATGCTTTGAAAGCGAGATGTCATTTTTGAATTTTTCCAATGAGCAGTCCTCCATTTTTCTCTATAGAGGCCCTCTTTTTCCTCCAAAAGTCGCAATCTCCTCCCGCCAGCTTCTCCAGCCTGGAGGAGAGGGACCTACCATTTTTACATGTCGTCGGGGCTTAAACATGAAGGAATGACCCCCTACCTACTGGATACCTAAGCGGTTAGAATTATGCCGGAACCACGTACGCTGAAGGGACGCCTGAAGGGGGGCATCCCCTGGTGTGAGATAGTGAAAGTAGGGGTGGGTAGGGTCGATGCGCTGGAGATGACGTTCGTTCACTGTGGGAGGGCGCCTGGCCACATATAGTCATCATCGCCCCTCCCACAAATACAGGCCAATAAACCGGCCTTAACACTTGTGGTCGAGGGCTTAAACATGATGGAATGACCCCTACCTACTGGATACCTAAAAGCGGATAGAATTATGCCGGAACCGCGACGCTGAAGGGTCACCTGAAGGGGGCCAAAAGGACAACAAACTTGATCAAGAGCTTTATGCTTTATTACAACCTCCAATTGCGATTTCGCTACCAACGAGCGAGCTGCAGTCAGGGTAATGGGATCGGAAGTAGTGAAGCGTACCGAGGCATTGTGGCACCATAGAGACGTCCGCTTCGAAAACTTGTGAAAGAGAATTAGCTTGGGACAGGGCACCGGCTGCTATATTTGGATTCGGGTACATGAACGTGTGCAATGAATTTGGTGTAGTAACGAGTGTAGCACCTGACACCTAACAAAGATATCAGTTGGACCAAGCCGTTAATCAAATCTCCATGACCGCTGACATTGACATAAACATACACCATGTAACCAGCCCATCCCGACTCCCTGCATGCACAGTTTCCATTATAGGACAAAAGTTCAAACAGCGCTGAAATCTGTGGAACCTGGGATTAACTAACCTCACTCGTCCACCCACCAGCTAGCCAGTGGGGGCCAAGAAGAAGAGACATAACTTGAGTTTGAAGTGGCCTCAGGAAACTAGGAGAATTACTGTATACCTCTGTAATAAAAAGAGAAATACCATACCAATGCCTGAGAAAGTGGTCCACATGGAAAGTCAGCAATCGCCTGAACATCAAGGCATATATAAACACTTGATCCTGGAGAGTAAACGCAAGAAACCCTTCAATCTTTACCAATGCAACTAACGTGGTATCATGGTGAACTGATGAAATATTGAGTCAAATACGTATGCGCTAAAAACATGCGCCAAGCGTAGCCCTATTCGGAATCTGGCGCCGAATGCGCAGTGCGGACCAACATCCTAACAGCGCCCTATATATCTATATACACACATATAAACTAAACACACATATATATATATATATTTTTTAAACTAACACTGGTGCCTGAACTCACACTCTGCCCCGCGCTCCAGCTGTGGCCACATAGAGGGCGTCATAGCCACAACTATGCGTGTCTGTGGAACCCAGCCAGCAGATCAGAGCGAGGGCAGAGGTGAGTGCATGCCTGAATAGTGCGGAAGAGACACTGCTGACTAGAAACAGACACCGTGCATCCTATGCACCCCACCTCACTAGTAGCTCTGGCGTGAGGACCTACCATTTTGGAAAACACATGACAGCCAGCTGCAAAGCAGAGCTGAATACATGGTCGAGTGGCCCCTGTGAGCGACTCCTGTGACGTGCTTTCCACATAGTGTAATCTTACACTAAAGCCATATTAAGAAGCCTAACATACCCTGTCTAGAACACGAGACTCAATGTCCCTTCCCATAATAAATGTATTTTTTTCCAGACATTTCATTTAATTTATACCACACTCTTTTTTTTTAAACACACACTCTTCCTGAACCTTTACTACTCCCCTGCTGAGTGAATTCACCTGTGCACCCCTGGATAGAAACAACATGCTGAAGCCTAATTTGTCCACCCCTCCCCCGCCTGTCTAACAGCACAGCGGCCTGTGCAATACTTTATTGAGCTGGCACACGCTGTGACCTGCACTCACGTGTCATGCCGCGTGGGTAGAAGAACGTGTCTCCCTGGCAGACCGCTCCAGTGCGGTGCTGCTCCCCCTAACCCAGGAAGCCGACACACCGCCGGCCGGACTTACAGCAACGATGCTGCTGGATGAGGCAGCTACTCATCTGGACCGTAGAAAGTCGGGGCCTGGAATTGCCATGTAGCGCTGCACCCTTGTTGCTCCCTGAGGACGTTAGTGTAGAGCACCCACACTATACGCTAGAGACGCCCAGCGAGATATAGTCACTCATCGCCCCTCCTGACAAATACAGGCCAATAAACCGGCCTTAACACTTCTTGGTCTGTCCTGAACTTTTATATTACTGTACTCCAATTCAAGTCTTTTTAATTCCTTTTTACCTCCTCTTATTGGTTTAAAAATACACCACCCTTGTATAATGAGGGGGTTTCAGTGGGGCCAATGAGCACCTTAATTAAGCAGTCTCCTGGTCTCTCCAGCTGGTACCTCAGAGGAGATACCAGAAGAAGTGCCAGAAGAGCCAGAAATGACCAGAAACTGTAGAATTACCACCAGAAGAAGCAGGAGAACCGTAGGTACCAGCAAACAACAATCCAAAAGCTAAGCCATTATTAATTTCACACCTGAAACACTTGAAGCACCCCTTCTGGGCTGAGGCACAGAAATACTGCTTCTAGCTTTGCATACCTCACCTTTCCTGGGTGCAGAGTTTATCTGCTCTGAAGAGGAGTCCCTAGAGGATCCCAGACTTATTTTCCTCCCAGAACCCCTCCGACCCCGCCCGGGTACATCGCTGGAGTCACACAGGGACTCTCGTAGTAGATCGCCACTACTCCTGGTTGCCGGTCCTGGCTTGGCTGCATGGCTAGAGGCTGGTTGTTATACACCTGTGGTAATGGCAGACTGCATGGCTAGAGGATGGATGTTATACACTGTGGTAACAGTAGACTGCATGGCTAGAGGCTGGGTGTTATACACTGCGGTAATGGCAGACTGCATGGCTAGAGGCTGGATGTTATACACCTGTGGTAATGGTATACTGCAATGGCTAGAGGCTGGATGTTATACACCTGTGGTAATGGCAGACTGCATGGCTAGAGGCTGGATGTTATACACTTGTGGTAATGGTAGACTGCATGGCTAGATGCTGGATGGTATACACTGTGGTAATGGTAGACTGCATGGCTAGAGGCTGGATGTTATACACCTGTGGTAATGGTAGACTACATGGCTAGAGGCTGGATGGTATACACTGTGGTAATGGTAGAGCTGCATGGCTAGAGGCTGAATGTTATACACTATGGTAACGGTAGACTGCATAGCTATAGACTGGATGTTATACACCTGTGGTAATGGTAGACTGCATGGCTAGAGGCTGGATGTTATATACTGTGGTAATGGTATACTGCATGGCTAGAGGCTGGATGTTATACACTGTGGTAATGGTAGACTGCATGGCTAGAGGCTGGATGTTATACACTGTGGTAATGGTAGACTGCATGGCTAGAGGCTGGATGTTATACACTGTGGTAATGGCAGACTGCATGGCTAGAGGCTGGATGTTATACACCTGTGAGGTAATGGTAGACTGCATGGCTAGAGAGCTGGATGTTATACACTGTGGTAATGGTAGACTGCATGGCTAGAGACTGGATGTTATACACTGTGGTAATGGTAGACTGCATGGCTAGAGGCTGGATGTTATACACTGTGGTAATGGTAGACTGCATGGCTAGAAGGCTGGATGTTATACACTGTGGTAATGGTAGACTGCATGGCTAGAGGCTGGATGTTATACACTGTGGTAATGGTAGACTGCATGGCTAGAGGCTGGATGTTATACACTGTGGTAATGGTAGACTGCATGGCTAGAGGCTGGATGTTATACACTGTGGTAATGGTAGACTGCATGGCTAGAGGCTGGATGTTATACACTGTGGTAATGGTAGACTGCATGGCTAGAGGCTGGATGTTATACACTGTGGTAATGGTAGACTGCATGGCTAGAGGCTGGATGTTATACACTGTGGTAATGGTAGACTGCATGGCTAGAGGCTGGATGTTATACACCTGTGGTAATGGTAGACTGCATGACTAGAGGCTGGATGTTATACATTGTGGTAATGGTAGACTGCATGGCTAGAAGCTGGATGTTATACACTGTGGTAATAGTAGAATGCATGGCTAGGGGCTGGATGTTATACACTGTGGTAATGGCAGACTGCACGGCTAGAGGCTGGATGTTATACATTGTGGTAATGGTAGACTGCATGGCTAGAGGCTGGATGTTATACACCTGTGGTAATGGTATACTGCATGGCTAGAGGCTGGATGTTATACACTGTGGTAATGGTAGACTGCATGGCTAGAGGCTGGGTGTTATACACTGTGGTAATGGCAGACTGCACGGCTAGAGGCTGGATGTTATACACCTGTGGTAATGGTAGACTGCATGGCTAGAGGCTGGATGTTATACACTGTGGTAATGGTAGACTGCATGGCTAGAGGCTGGATGTTATACACCTGTGGTAATGGTAGACTGCATGGCTAGAGACTGGATGTTATACATTGTGGTAATGGTATACTGCATGGTTAGAGGCTGGATGTTATACACTGTGGTAATGGCAGACTGCATGGCAATTGGCTGGATATTATACACCTGTGGTAATGGTAGACTGCATGGCTAGAGGCTAAATGTTACACACTGTGGTAATGGCAGACTGCATGGCTAGAGGCTGGATGTTATACACCTGTGGTAATGGTAGACTGCATGGCTAGAGGCTGGATGTTATACACTGTGGTAATGGTAGACTGCATGGCTAGGGGCTGGGTGTTATACACTGTGGTAATGGCAAACTGCAAAGCTAGAGGCTGGACCTTACACACCTATGGTAATGTTAGACTGTATGACTAGAGGCTGAATTTTATACATTTGGTTATAATATACTGCAATACTGCATGACTAATGGCTGGATGTTATATACCTGTGGTAATGGTAGGCTGCATGGCT
>JAKVIS010005522.1:0-11917 GCA_033119425.1 Bufotes viridis | reverse complement strand
TTGACATAAGGGCCAATTAATATCGTGGATTTTGTGATCTCTGTAATGGAGACACCCTTTTGCTTGGTTTTCCTTCCTTTGAGGGATATCTGGCTTTCATTGTGTTGTAGACCCATAACTGGGGCTCCACATTTGTTTTGCATATTCCCTTTTCCCAGGGAACTTTGCACTTCGGATTGCTGTGTTGAGACTCTTAAGTGAGGCTCTGCGGTGTTTTTTGTAGCTGGTCTCCCTGAGGAGATCAGCTATTGTTGTGTTTGGGTGGTCTCCGAGGCATTGCTCCCGGTTAGCCAGAATCCTACTCCGCACTGATGAGGAGCAAAACCCCGAAACAGCTGTCTGTGGATGGATAACTGGCTTAGATTTTCCCCGTCACATCCTTAAAGCTTGTTAAAAAAAGCGGGATCTTGACATAGGGGCCACTAAATATGGTGGATTTGGTGATTTCTGTATTGGAGACACGTTTTTGCTTGGTTTTCCTTCCTTTGAAGGATATCTGGCTTTCATTGTGTTGTAGACCCATAACTTGGGCTGCACATTTATTTTGCAGATTCTCAGTTTCCAGGGAACTTTGCACTTCGGATTGCTGTGTTGAGACTCTTAAGTGAGGCTCCGCGGTGTATTTTGTAGCTGGTCTCCCTTAGGAGATCAGCTATTGTTGTGTTTGGGTGGTCTCCGAGGCATTGCTCCCGGTTAGCCAGAATCCTACTCCGCATTGATGAGGGGCAACACCCCGAAACAGCTGTCTGTGGATGGATAGCTGGCTTAGGTTTTCCCCGTCAAATCCTTAAAGCTTGTAAAAAAAGCGGGATCTTGACATAGGGGCCACTTAATATGGTGGATTTTGTGATCTCTGTAATGGAGACACCCCTTTGCTTGGTTTTCCTTCCTTTGAGGGATATCTGGCTTTCATTGTGTTGTAGACCCATAACTGGGGCTCCACATTTATTTTGCATATTCCCTTTTCCCAGAGAACTTTGCACTTCGGATTGCTGTGTTGAGACTCTTAAGTGAGGCTCCGAAGTGTTTTTTGTAGCTGGTCTCCCTGAGGAGATCAGCTATTGTTGTGTTTGGGTAGTCTCCGAGGCATTGCTCCACGTTAGCCAGAATCCTACTCTGCACTGATAAGGGGCAACACCCCGAAACAGCTGTCTGTGGATGGATAACTGGCTTAGGTTTTTCCCGTCACATCCTTATAGCTTGTAAAAAAAAGCGGATCTTGACATAGGGGCCACGTAATATTGTGGATTTGGTGATCTCTGTAATGGAGACACCCCTTTGCTTGGTTTTCCTTCCTTTGAGGGATATCTGGCTTTCATTGTGTTGTAGACCCATAACTGGGGCTCCACATTTATTTTGCATATTCCCTTTTCCCAGGGAACTTTGCACTTCGGATTGCTGTGTTGAGACTCTTAAGTGCGGCTCGCGGTAGTTTTTGTAGCTGGTCTCCCTGAGGAGATCAGCTATTGTTGTGTTTGGGTGGTCTTAGAGGCATTGCTCACGGTTAGCCAGAATCCTGCTCCACACTGATGAGGGGCAACACCCCGAAACAGCTGTCTGTTGATGGATAACTGGCTTAGGTTTTCCCCGTCACATCCTAAAAGCTTGTAAAAAAAAAGCGGGATCTTGACATAGTGGCCACTTAATATGGTGGATTTGGTGATTTCTGTATTGGAGACACATTTTTGCTTGGTTTTCCTTCCTTTGAAGGATATCTGGCTTTCATTGTGTTGTAGACCCATAACTTGGGCTCCACATTTATTTTGCATATTCCCTTTTCCCAGGGAACTTTGCACTTCGGATTGCTGTGTTGAGACTCTTAAGTGAGGCTCTGCGCTGTTTTTTGTAGCTGGTCTCCCTGAGGAGATCAGCTATTGTTGTGTTTGGGTGGTCTCCGAGGCATTGCTTCTGGTTAGCCAGAATCCTACTCCGCATTGATGAGGGGCCACACCCCGAAACAGCTATCTGTGGATGGATAACTGGCTTAGGTTTTCCCCGTCACATCCTTAAAGCTTGTAAAAAAAGAGCGGGATCTTGACATAGTGGCCACTTAATATGGTGGATTTGGTGATCTCTGTATTGGAGACACATTTTTGCTTGGTTTTCCTTCCTTTGAAGGATATCTGGCTTTCATTGTGTTGTAGACCCATAACTTGGGCTGCACATTTATTTTGCAGATTCTCTTTTCCCAGGGAACTTTGCACTTCGGATTGCTGTGTTGAGACTCTTAAGTGAGGCTCCGCGGTGTTTTTTGTAGCTGGTCTCCCTTAGGAGATCAGCTATTGTTGTGTTTGGGTGGTCTCCGAGGCATTGCTCCAGGTTAGCCAGAATCCTACTCCGCATTGTTGAGGGGCAACACCCCGAAACAGCTGTCTGTGGATGGATAGCTGGCTTAGGTTTTCCCCGTCAAATCCTTAAAGCTTGTAAAAAAAGCGGGATCTTGACATAGGGGCCACTTAATATGGTGGATTTTGTGATCTCTGTAATGGAGACACCCCTTTGCTTGTTTTTCCTTCCTTTGAGGGATATCTGGCTTTCATTGTGTTGTAGACCCATAACTGGGGCTCCACATTTATTTTGCATATTCCCTTTTCCCAGAGAACTTTGCACTTCGGATTGCTGTGTTGAGACTCTTAAGTGAGGCTCCGAAGTGTTTTTTGTAGCTGGTCTCCCTGAGGAGATCAGCTATTGTTGTGTTTGGGTAGTCTCCGAGGCATTGCTCCACGTTAGCCAGAATCCTACTCTGCACTGATAAGGGGCAACACCCCGAAACAGCTGTCTGTGGATGGATAACTGGCTTAGGTTTTTCCCGTCACATCCTTATAGCTTGTAAAAAAAAAGCGGGATCTTGACATAGGGGCCACGTAATATTGTGGATTTGGTGATCTCTGTAATGGAGACACCCCTTTGCTTGGTTTTCCTTCCTTTGAGGGATATCTGGCTTTCATTGTGTTGTAGACCCATAACTGGGGCTCCACATTTATTTTGCATATTCCCTTTTCCCAGGGAACTTTGCACTTCGGATTGCTGTGTTGAGACTCTTAAGTGCGGCTCCGCGGTGTTTTTTGTAGCTGGTCTCCCTGAGGAGATCAGCTATTGTTGTGTTTGGGTGGTCTTAGAGGCATTGCTCACGGTTAGCCAGAATCCTGCTCCACACTGATGAGGGGCAACACCCCGAAACAGCTGTCTGTTGATGGATAACTGGCTTAGGTTTTCCCCGTCACATCCTAAAAGCTTGTAAAAAAAAAGCGGGATCTTGACATAGTGGCCACTTAATATGGTGGATTTGGTGATTTCTGTATTGGAGACACATTTTTGCTTGGTTTTCCTTCCTTTGAAGGATATCTGGCTTTCATTGTGTTGTAGACCCATAACTTGGGCTCCACATTTATTTTGCATATTCCCTTTTCCCAGGGAACTTTGCACTTCGGATTGCTGTGTTGAGACTCTTAAGTGAGGCTCTGCGGTGTTTTTTGTAGCTGGTCTCCCTGAGGAGATCAGCTATTGTTGTGTTTGGGTGGTCTCCGAGGCATTGCTTCTGGTTAGCCAGAATCCTACTCCGCATTGATGAGGGGCCACACCCCGAAACAGCTATCTGTGGATGGATAACTGGCTTAGGTTTTCCCCGTCACATCCTTAAAGCTTGTAAAAAAAAAGCGGGATCTTGACATAGTGGCCACTTAATATGGTGGATTTGGTGATCTCTGTATTGGAGACACATTTTTGCTTGGTTTTCCTTCCTTTGAAGGATATCTGGCTTTCATTGTGTTGTAGACCCATAACTTGGGCTGCACATTTATTTTGCAGATTCTCTTTTCCCAGGGAACTTTGCACTTCGGATTGCTGTGTTGAGACTCTTAAGTGAGGCTCCGCGGTGTTTTTAGTAGCTGGTCTCCCTTAGGAGATCAGCTATTGTTGTGTTTGGGTGGTCTCCGAGGCATTGCTCCCGGTTAGCCAGAATCCTACTTCGCATTGATAAGGGGCAACACCTCGAAACAGCTGTCTGTGCATGGATAACTGGCTTAGGTTTTCCCCGTCACATCCTTAAAGCTTGGAAAAAAAAGCGGGATCTTGACATAGGGGCCAGTAAATATGGTGGATTTTGTGATCTCTGTAATGGAGACACCCTTTTGTTTGGTTTTCCTTCCTTTGAGGGATATCTGGCTTTCATTGTGTTGTAGACCCATAACTGGGGCTCCACATTTATTTTGCATATTCCCTTTTCCCAGGGAACTTTGCACTTCGGATTGCTGTGTTGAGACTCTTAAGTGAGGCTCTGCGGTGTTTTTTGTAGCTGGTCTCCCTGAGGAGATCAGCTATTGTTGTGTTTGGGTGGTCTCCAAGGCATTGCTCCCGGTTAGCCAGAATCCTACTCCGCACTGATGAGGAGCAACACCCCGAAACAGCTGTCTTTGGATGGATAACTGGCTTAGGTTTTCCCCGTCACATCCTTAAAGCTTGTAAAAAAAGCGGGATCTTTACATAGAGGCCAGTTAATATGGTGGATTTGGTGATCTCTGTAATGGAGACACCTCTTTGCTTGGTTTTCCTTCCTTTGAGGGATATCTGGCTTTCATTGTGTTGTAGACCCATAACTGGGGCTCCACATTTATTTTGCATATTCCCTTTTCCCAGGGAACTTTGCACTTCGGATTGCTGTGTTGAGACTCTTAAGTGAGGCTCTGCGGTGTTTTTTGTAGCTGGTCTCCCTGAGGAGATCAGCTATTGTTGTGTTTGGGTGGTCTCCGAGGCACTGCTCCCGGTTAGCCAGAATCCTACTCCTCACTGATAAGGGGCAACACCCCGAAACAGCTGTCTGTGGATGGATAACTGGCTTAGATTTTCCCCGTCACATCCTTAAAGCTTGTAAAAAAAAGCGGGATCTTGACATAGGGGCCACTTAATATGGTGGGTTTGGTGATCTCTGTAATGGAGACACCTCTTTGCTTGGTTTTCCTTCCTTTGAGGGATATCTGGCTTTCATTGTGTTGTAGACCCATAACTGGGGCTCCACATTTATTTTGCATATTCCCTTTTCCCAGGGAACTTTGCACTTCGGATTGCTGTGTTGAGACTCTTAAGTGAGGCTCCGCGGTGTTTTTTGTAGCTGGTCTCCCTGAGGAGGTCAGCTATTGTTGTGTGTGGGTGGTCTCCGAGGCATTGCTCCCGGTTAGCCAGAATCCTACTCCGCACTGATGAGGGGCAACACCCCGAAACAGCTGTCTGTGGATGGATAACTGGATTAGATTTTCCCAGTCACATCCTTAAAGCTTGTAATAAAAGCGGGATCTTGACATAGGGGCCACTTAATATGGTGGATTTGGTGATCTCTGTAATGGAGACTCCTCTTTGCTTGGTTTTCCTTCCTTTGAGGGATATCTGGCTTTCATTGTGTTGTAGACCCAAAACTGGGGCCCAACATTTATTTTGCTTATTTCCTTTTCCCAGGGAACTTTGCACTTCGGATTGCTGTGTTGAGACTCTTAAGTGAGGCTCCGCGATGTTTTTTGTAGCTGGTCTCCCTGAGGAGATCAGCTATTGTTGTGTTTGGGTGGTCTCCGAGGCTTTGCTCCCGGTTAGCCAGAATGCTACTCCGCACTGATGAGGGGCAACACCCCGAAACAGCTGTCTGTGGATGGATAACTGGCTTAGATTTTCCCTGTCACATCCTTAAAGCTTGTAAAAAAAGCGGGATCTTGACATAAGGGCTGCTTAATATGGTGGATTTTGTGATCTCTGTAATGGAGACACCCCTTTGCTTGGTTTTCCTTCCTTTGAGGGATATCTGGCTTTCATTGTGTTGTAGACCCATAACTGGTGCTCCACATTTATTTAGCATATTCCCTTTTCCCAGGGAACTTTGCACTTCGGATTGCTGTGTTGAGACTCTTAAGTGAGGCTCTGCTGTGTTTTTGTAGCTGGTCTCCCTGAGGAGATCAGCTATTGTTGTGTTTGGGTGGTCTCCGAGGCATTGCTCCCGGTTGGCCAGAATCCTACTATGCACTGATGAGGGGCAACACCCCGAAACAGCTGTCTGTGGATGGATAACCGACTTAGGTTTTCCCCGTCACATCCTTATAGCTTGTAAAAAAAGCGGGATCTTAACATAGGGGCCACTTAATATGGTGGATTTGGTGATCTCTGTAATGGAGACACCTCTTTGCTTGGTTTTCCTTCCTTTGAGGGATATCTGGCTTTCATTGTGTTGTAGACCCATAACTGGGGCTCCAAATTTATTTGGCATATTCCCTTTTCTCAGGGAATTTTGCACTTCGGATTGCTGTGTTGAGACTCTTAAGTGTGGCTCTGCGGTGTTTTTTGTAGCTGGTCTCCCTGAGGAGATCAGCTATTGTTGTGTTTGGGTGGTCTCCGAGGAATTGCTCCCGCTTAGCCAGAATCATACTCTGCACTGATGAGGGGAAACACCCCGAAACAGCTATCTGTGGATGGATAACTGGCTTAGGTTTTCCCCGTCACATCCTTAAAGCTTGTAAAAAAAAAAGCGGGATCTTGACATAGTGGCCACTTAATATGGTGGATTTGTTGATCGCTGTATTGGAGACACATTTTTGATTGGTTTTCCTTCCTTTGAAGGATATCTGGCTTTCATTGTGTTGTAGACCCATAACTTGGGCTCCACATTTATTTTGCATATTCCCTTTTCCCAGGGAACTTTGCACTTCGGATTGCTGTGTTGAGACTCTTAAGTGAGGCTCTGCGGTGTTTTTTGTAGCTGGTCTCCCTGAGGAGATCAGCTATTGTTGTGTTTGGGTGGTCTCCGAGGCATTGCTCCCGCTTAGCCAGAATCCTACTCCGCATTGATAAAGGGCAACACCCCGAAACAGCTGTATGTGGATGGATAACTGGCTTAGGTTTTCCCTGTCACATCCTTAAAGCTTGAAAAAAAAAAGAGGGATTTTGACATAGGGGCCAAATAATATGGTGGATTTTGTGATCTCTGTAATGGAGACACCCCTTTGCTTGGTTTTCCTTCCTTTGAGGGATATCTGGCATTCATTGTGTTGTAGACCCATAACTGGGGCTCCACATTTATTTTGCATATTCCCTTTTCCCAGGGAATTTTGCACTTCGGATTGCTGTGTTGAGACTCTTAAGTGTGGCTCCGCGGTGTTTTTTGTAGCTGGTCTCCCTGAGGAGATCAGCTATTGTTGTGTTTGGGTGGTCTCCGAGGCATTGCTCCCGGTTAGCCAGAATCCTACTCCGCACTGATGAGGGGCAACACCCCGAAACAGCTATCTGTGGATGGATAACTGGGTTAGGTTTTCCCCGTCACATGCTTAAAGCTTGTAAAAAAAGCGGGATCTTGACATAGTGGCCACTAAATATGGTGGATTTGGTGATCTCTGTATTGGAGACACATTTTTGCTAGGTTTTCCTTCCTTTGAAATATATCTGGCTTTCATTGTGTTGTAGACCCATAACTTGGGCTCCACATTTATTTTGCATATTCCCTTTTCCCAGGGAACTTTGCACTTCGGATTTCTGTGTTGAGACTCTTAAGTGAGGCTCCGCGGTGTTTTTTGTAGCTGGTCTCCCTGAGGAGATCAGCTATTGTTGTGGTTGGGTGGTCTCCGAGGCATTGCTCCAGGTTAGCCAGAATCCTACTCCGCACTGATGAGGGGCAACACCCTGAAACAGCTGTCTGTGGATGGATAACTGACTTAGGTTTTCCCCATCACATCCTTATAGCTTGTAAAAAAAGCGGTATCTTGACATAGGGGCCACTTAATATTGTGGATTTGGTGATCTCTGAAATGGAGAGACCCCTTTGCTTGGTTTTCCTTCCTTTGAAGGATATCTGGCTTTCATTGTGTTGTAGAACCATAACTTGGGCTCCACATTCAATTTTGCATATTCCATTTTCCCAGGGAACTTTGCACTTCGGATTGCTGTGTTGAGACTCTTAAGTGAGGCTTTGCGGTGTTTTTTGTAGCTGGTCTCCCTGAGGAGATCAGCTATTGTTGTGTGTGGGTGGTCTCCGAGGCATTGCTCCCAGTTAGCCAGAATCCTACTCCGCATTGATAAGGGGCAACACCCCGAAACAGCTGTCTGTGGATGGATAACTGGCTTAGTTTTTCCTCGTCACATCCTTAAAGCTTGTAAAAAAAGCGGGATCTTGACAAAGTGGCCACTTAATATGGTGGATTTGGTGATCTCTGTAATGGAGACACCATTTTGCTTGGTTTTCCTTCCTTTGAGGGATATCTGGCTTTCATTGTGTTGTAGACCCATAACTAGGGATCCACATTTATTTTGCATATTCCCTTTTCCCAGGGAACTTTGCACTTCGGATTGCTGTGTTGAGACTCTTAAGTGAGGCTCTGCGGTGTTTTTTGTAGCTGGTCTCCCTGAGGAGATCAGCTATTGTTGTGTGTGGGTGGTCTCCGAGGCATTGCTCCCGGTTAGCCAGAATCCTACTCCGCATTGATAAGGGGCAACACCCCGAAACAGCTGTTTGTGGATGGATAACTGGCTTAGTTTTTTCTCGTCACATCCTTAAAGCTTGTAAAAAAAAAGTGGGATCTTGACAAAGTGGCCACTTAATATGGTGGATTTGGTGATCTCTGTAATGGAGACACCATTTTGCTTGGTTTTCCTTCCTTTGAGGGATATCTGGCTTTCATTGTGTTGTAGACCCATAACTAGGGATCCACATTTATTTTGCATATTCCCTTTTCCCAGGGAACTTTGCACTTTGGATTGCTGCGTTGAGACTCTTAAGTGAGGCTCTGCGGTGTTTTTTGTAGCTGGTCTCCCTGAGGAGATCAGCTATTGTTGTGTGTGGGTGGTCTCCGAGGCATTGCTCCCGGTTAGCCAGAATCCTACTCCGCATTGATAAGGGGCAACACCCCGAAACAGCTGTCTGTGGATGGATAACTGGCTTAGTTTTTCCTCGTCACATCCTTAAAGCTTGTAAAAAAAAAGCGGGATCTTGACAAAGTGGCCACTTAATATGGTGGATTTGGTGATCTCTGTAATGGAGACACCATTTTGCTTGGTTTTCCTTCCTTTGAGGGATATCTGGCTTTCATTGTGTTGTAGTCCCATAACTGGGGATCCACATTTATTTTGCATATTCCCTTTTCCCAGGGAACTTTGCACTTCGGATTGCTGTGTTGAGACTCTTAAGTGAGGCTCCGCGGTGTTTTTTGTAGCTGGTCTCCCTGAGGAGATCAGCTATTGTTGTGTTTGGGTGGTCTTCGAGGCATTGCTCCAGGTTAGCCAGAATCCTACTCCGCACTGATGAGGGGCAACACCCTGAAACAGCTGTCTGTGGATGGATAACTGACTTAGGTTTTCCCCGTCACATCCTTATAGCTTGTAAAAAAAGCGGGATCTTGACATAGGGGCCACTTAATATTGTGGATTTCGTGATCTCTGTAATGGAGAGACCCTTTTGCTTGGTTTTCCTTCCTTTGAAGGATATCTGGCTTTCATTGTGTTGTAGACCCATAACTTGGGCTCCACATTTATTTTGCATATTTCCTTTTCCCAGGGAACTTTGCACTTCGGATTGCTGTGTTGAGACTCTTAAGTGAGGCTCTGCGGTGTTTTTTGTAGCTGGTCTCCCTGAGGAGATCAGCTATTGTTGTGTTTGGGTGGTCTCCGAGGCATTGCTCCCGCTTAGCCAGAATCCTACTCCGCATTGATGAGGGGCAACACCCGGAAACAGCTGTCTGTGGATGGATAACTGGCTTAGGTTTTCCCCGTCACATCCTTAAAGCTTGTAAAAAATGCGGGATCTTGACATAAGGGCCAATTAATATGGTGGATTTTGTGATCTCTGTAATGGAGACACCCCTTTGCTTGGTTTATCTTCCTTTGAGGGATATCTGGCTTTCATTGTGTTGTAGACCCATAACTGGGGCTCCACATTTATTTTGCATATTCCCTTTTCCCAGGGAACTTTGCACTTCGGATTGCTGTGTTGAGACTCTTAAGTGTGGCTCAGCGGTGTTTTTTGTAGCTGGTCTCCCTGAGGAGATCAGCTATTGTTGTGTTTGGGTGGTCTCCGAGGCATTGCTCCCGGTTAGCCAGAATCCTACTCCGCATTGATAAGGGGCAACACCTCGAAACAGCTGTCTGTGCATGGATAACTGGCTTAGGTTTTCCCCGTCACATCCTTAAAGCTTGTAAAAAAAAAGCGGGATCTTAACATAGGGGCCACTAAATATGGTAGATTTTGTGATCTCTGTAATGGAGACACCCTTTTGCTTGGTTTTCCTTCCTTTGAGGGATATCTGGCTTTCATTGTGTTGTAGACCCATAACTGGGGCTCCACATTTATTTTGCACTTCGGATTGCTGTGTTGAGACTCTTAAGTGAGGCTCCGCGATGTTTTTTGTAGCTGGTCTCCCTGAGGAGATCAGCAATTGTTGTGTTTGGGTCGTCTCCGAGGCATTGCTCCCGGTTAGCCAGAATCCTACTCCACACTGATGAGGGGCAACACCCCGAAACAGCTGTCTGTGGATGGATATCTGGCTTAGGTTTTCCCCGTCACATCCTTAAAGCTTGGAAAAAAAGCGGGATCTTGACATAGAGGCCACTTAATATTTTGGATTTGGTGATCTTTGTAATGGAGACACCCCTTTGCTTGGTTTCCCTTCCTTTGAGGGATATCTGGCTTTCATTGTGTTGTAGACCCATAACTGGGGATCCACATTTATTTTGCATATTCCCTTTTCCCAGGGAATTTTGCACTTCGGATTGCTGTGTTGAGACTCTTAAGTGAGGCTCTGCGATGTTTTTTGTAGCTGGTATCCCTGAGGAGATCAGCTATTGTTGTGTGTGGGTGGTCTCCGAGGCATTGCTCCCGGTTAGCCAGAATCCTACTCCGCACTGATGAGGGGCAACACCCTGAAACAGCTGTCTGTGGATGGATAACTGACTTAGTTTTTCCTCGTCACATCCTTAAAGCTTGTAAAAAAAAAGCGGGATCTTGACAAAGTGGCCACTTAATATGGTGGATTTGGTGATCTCTGTAATGGAGACACCATTTTGCTTGGTTTTCCTTCCTTTGAGGGATATCTGGCTTTCATTGTGTTGTAGACCCATAACTGGGGATCCACATTTATTTTGCATATTCCCTTTTCCCAGGGAATTTTGCACTTCGGATTGCTGTGTTGAGACTCTTAAGTGAGGCTCCGCGGTGTTTTTTTGTAGCTGGTCTCCCTGAGGAGATCAGCTATTGTTGTGTTTGGGTGGTCTCCGAGGCATTGCTAGCGGTTAGCCAGAATCCTACTCCGCACTGATGAGGGGCAACACCCCGAAACAGCTGTCTGTGGATGGATAACTGACTTAGATTTTCCCCGTCACATGCTTAAATCTTGTAAAAAAAAGCGGGATCTTGACATAGGGGCCACTTAATATGGTGGATTTGGTGATCTCTGTAGTGGAGACACCTCTTTGCTTGGTTTTCCTTCCTTTGAGGGATATCTGGCTTTCATTGTGTTGTAGACCCATAACTTGGGCTCCACATTTATTTTGCATATTCCCTTTTCCCAGGGAACTTTGCACTTCGGATTGCTGTGTTGAGACTCTTAAGTGAGGCTCCGCGGTGTTTTTTGTAGCTGGTCTCCCTGAGGAGATCAGCTATTGTTGTGTTTGGGTGGTCTCCGAGGCATTGCTCCCGGTTAGCCAGAATCCTACTCCGCATTGATAAGGGGCAACACCCCGAAACAGCTGTCTGTGGATGGATAACTGGCTTAGGTTTTCCCCGTCACATCCTTAAAGCTTGTAAAAAAAAAAGCGGGATCTTGACATAGGGGCCACTTAATATGGTGGATTTTGTGATCTCTGTAATGGAGACACCCTTTGCTTAGTTTTCCTTCCTTTGAGGGATATCTGGCTTTCATTGTGTTGTAGACCGATTACTGGGGCTCCACATTTATTTTGC
>JAKVIS010005521.1:0-12009 GCA_033119425.1 Bufotes viridis | reverse complement strand
CAGTCGGTGCATGCCTAAGCCATTGGGGGTGGAGAGTATAAGGTACAGCAAAAGTACCCCTGCCCTGATGTTGCATAAAGGGGTATGCTCACATTTAGAGCTACAGACAGTGACATGTGATCGCGCGACAGTTATTGTCACTTGATAGTCTATGGCAGGCATCCTCAACTGTGGCCCTCCATCTGTTTGTAAAACTACAATTCCCCACAATGCCCAGCTGTAGGCCGTTCGGGCATGCTGGGAGTTGTAGCTTCGCAACAGCTGGAGGGCCACAGTTTGAGGATGCCTGGTCCCTGGCGCTGTTGCACTAACATCAACTGTCGTACGCGCAGCATGGGGGCTGCAGTGCGACACCAGACCATATTATCACAACAAACGTCGCCGTGTAGCCCGAGCCCAAGACACAGTGATTTTAATTGCAACTCATAGAAAAAAAGCCTGAGATTCATCAAAATCCATTCAAAGAAAAATAAAATAAAGTTGGCTTTGTTGCACCACGCGCCTGCGGTGTACATCCGCCATTAAAGGTACTTCGCACCAGCATTAAAGTTTTCCGGTATTGAGTTCGTCAAGATTCATTTTTATCCTAACCCTCAGTTCACACTTGTGCGTTTTACAGCGCGCTGTCAACGCTGTAAAGCGCATAACCGATGCAAACCAATGCTTCCTATGGGACTGGTTCACATTTTCGCTTTACAGCGCGCTCAGGCAACGCTGTGAAAACACCCGACGCATAAACAAGTACTTGAGCTTTTTTTGGGGCGTTTGTCGCGCGTTTTGGCCCATAGACTTTAATGGGAACGTGCAACGCTGTGGTATTTTGCGACGTTTTTGACACTGAAAACGCGCGCTCGAACGCGCTTTATGAATTTGCAACATGCTGGAAAGGCCAAACCCCCAGCTCTGATTGGCCAAACTTCATATAGACAGGGATATTTGGTCATTGGACAACACTGCAGTCAATCACACAAGCGCCAGTAAGACCTCGCGCTTACTCGTTACCAAAAACACGCTGCCTCAGAAGCGGCTCGGGTTCGAGACTCGGCGTAACGCATTCTGAATGGAAAGCATTCCGCTCGGTATGCCATGAGGAGGTCTTCAGTTCAGTCACTCTTACTGTATTCGGCCGAGAGAAAAATACCGTAGCATGCTAGCTGTAATGCCGATCCGGCATTAATTTCCATTGACAGAAATATTAATGCCGGATCCGGCAGCAAGTGTTCAGGAAAACCGATATGGTTTCGGTCTGCGCATGCAGCAGACATTTAAAAATACCGATCAGTTTTTCTGGATATGCGCCAGAGAGATGGAACGGTGTATCAATGCATTTGTCAGCCGGATCCGCATCCGATGAAAATGCCACAATCCGCTTCGCGGATTGCTGGAACCGCCTGCCAGGAATCCAACAACGCAAGTGTGAAAGTAGCCTAACTCCTGTTGCTTGCAATACACGCATGTACAGCCCTGACGCTAATCCGGGAGAGCAGGTGAACCTATATACGTCCAAAAATTCAGTTTACACATTCTCATCCCATATGTGTATATATATGTTATTTATAGATATGTATTTAATAATATGGAAAAACCAGTCACATCTGATCTCATCTTACCTCAGACATCCACCAAGCTTGCTCCTGCTGGAAATGCCATCACTGCTACTGCACATGGAATGAGTAATTAACCGTCAGACAGGTGATCCCAGTTATCAGGTAACCCTGCCCACCAAGGGTTAACCCTCCCTGCAGCATTGTTATCAGGCGTGGCAATCGTCTCGGGTTTCTTGTGTCTTCCCCTGGATCAGCACAAGTTAATTTGTTTTTTGTTGATTAGGTCAGGTATGGCTGCCGGTGTTCGCTATTTTCCCCTACCCACGTGAACTCTTCCTCACCACCGCTCATTTTCCGCTCCTGGCGCAGCCGCACCAGAAGTGGCGCTGGCGGGTATGGAAGGAGGTGTGTCATGCCGCTGCTTGCTGAGTGGCTGAGTGAGTCGGCGCAGGCGGCGGCTAATCAGGGAGCGAGGCCTAGGGTTAGGAAAAACTCACGGCCAGTGCGCATGCGCCGAGGGCAGTGAAAAACTTACTGGGCTGTAGCTACCACCTCGCGCATGCGCAATCGGTCGCGGAGTTTTCCCTACCCTGGCACTAGACAAGATCCAGCATGTGTTGGCCGCGCTGCGCCACTGGGCTGTAAGCTTTTCACTACCTCGGCGCATGCGCAACTGGACGATGAGTTTTTCCTACCCCAGGCGCGCTCACAGAAGCATGGCATATACAGCATACAGTAATTACACCGAAAAATTAGAGCTGGGCATAGAATTTGGCAATAAATGGTTCGCCAAAAAAAAGCGGAATGCGCACAGAATGACTTTACGGTGCATTCCTTTTTTGGCGTGAACAATCGCATTACCGCTTTCCGTTGTTCAGTCTCAAAGATAGAGCATGTCCTATTACTGCCCGCCAAATCACGTTTCTGTGGCTCCATTCAAGCTCAATAGGGCTGTTAAAAACTAAGCGGATATGGAATGCATCCGTATGTCAATCGTGATCCGCTCCGTTTTTGTGGTAATTCCATCATTTTAAAATGTTATATCCAGCCCAATTTTTCACCGTATTTACTGTTAAAACGTATTGTAATGGTTCCGGCTGCTATCCTCAAAAACGGATCACAAGCGGAAACCAAAGGGAAAAAGCGGAAAGGAAGCGGAAGCTACTACTGTTTCGCGGATCGCCGGTGCAATGTCGTTTTTCACGCGGCCCCATTCACTTCTATGGGGCCAGAGCTGCCCTGAAAGCGCAGAATATAGAACATGCTGCGATTTTCGCGCCACGCCAGGCGATGCGTGAAAAACAACACTCACGTACAGACCCACTGGAATGAATGGGTCCGGATTCGAGCAGCGGTGCTATGCGTTCACGCCACGCACTTGCACCCGCAGCGCACGCTTTGCTTGTGTGAAAGGGGGCCTAAGACTGGTCTAACTTATTTGTGCGTGAAAGGTTGCATTTTGTGGAGAAAAGTCGAATGTCTCCAGTTTTTGACAACACATTTATGCCTGTTAGGCCCCATGCACACGACCGTTGTTCAGTCACGCGCCCGAAGCTGCATATTTGCATGCTCGTCGCAGAGCCTATTCATTTCAATGGGACCGCCAAAGATGCGGACAGCACTCCGTGTGCTGTCCGCGCCGCTCCGATTCGCCTGCCCTCGCAAAAAAATATAGCATGTCCTCATTCTTGTCCGCTTTGCGTGACAAGAATGAGGCATTTCTACAGCTGGGCGTGCCTGCTCCGCCAAAATGCGGAGCGGAACGCGATCACTGTCCGTGTTTCGCGGATCCAGCGATTTGAGGACCGCAAAACACCAACGGTCGTGCACATGTAGCCTTAGCTGTTGAATTCGGTTGGCCGAGGAGCAGATGTCCCTGGCTCTGGCCCCCACCGTGGTGAGGGCGGCATAAAAACGCCCCGCCACAACAAACCATTGTCGCACTAGCATTTAAAAAGTCAAAAAAGAGGGTCTCAGCAACATTTTTTTGTCTAGTTTTGTTTCTTAGTAAATGACCCCACTGACTAATCTTGTCCACAATGGAGAAGATTTATTAATACTGGTAAGAACAGGGCAGCTGAAGTTGCCCATAGCAACCAAACAGATTAAGTATTTCTACTATCCAAAGTAGCTCTAAAAAAATAAAGGTCAGCTCTGATTGGCTGTTGCGGGCAACTAAACCAGTTTTCCTTTTACACCAGTATGGATGCATGTGCACCTATAGTGTATATAACGCTTGCGTGTTAGATCACTTTGGGATTTTCACGAGCGAAAATCTGCAGCGTTGTAAAGTAGCAGGAAAATGGATGAGAAAAATCTGCCAGCAGAATTCACCTGCAGTGCAGATTTGAAATCTGTTGAATGATAATTTCGCATCCCTGCACACAAACGTATTTTTGATCCTCATCCGATACGCATTTTTGCAGGTCGCCATCTCTTCTCTCTGGGCAAAGCTTTCTTCAAGACAGGGAGCAGTAGCGGGGAGATGCCGACCTGGGTGCACAGGTGAATGCATGAAGAAGCCGACACACTGAAACGAACACACAGCGAGGTGGTGCAAGCAAAACGGACTAAGGTTTTTATAATGCCTCATTTCAGGCGTACAGTAGCTTGAGTCAGTGATTTCCACCAGTGATTGTGAGCCAAAACCTGGTGTGACTCCTAAATACAGAACAGGGACGAGATCTTTTCCCTAATGCCTCATAGCTGAGGAGGAGGATCGAATCCTGGTTTTGGCTCACAACCACAGATGGAAATCACTGACCAAACGCTGAAGTGTGACTTGAGGACACTAATTTAATATATCCTCGGTTATATATAACCTATATGGACTCATATGGACAAGCGGAAGCCAAATAATCAGGATAAAGACTGCAGCCACCAATAATCTCTGCTATTATGAGTAGGTGTCGAGCGCTAACTTGTCTTTCGGCATACAAGGCTCGGGCTACCTGGGAATTCGTTAGGCCCCTTTCACACCAGGCCAGTATTCGCGCGAGGTGCGAAGCGAACACACAGAACCTGCACTGAATTCTGACCCGTTAGTTTCAATGTTCAGTTCTCGGCGCTGTGAAAAAGGCAGCATGTTCTATATTCTGAAGCAAGTCGGAAGGCAAGTGCGGATGTGATGCATTAATCACTGATGTTTTGCACCCCGTGGAAAAAACTGAAACGCATCAGCGGACAAAACAGATTGAACTTGCTTGCAAAGTGGTGTGAATTTCACTGAAAACACCCCGGCGCCTCGAAGCCAATCCAGTATCGCTCATGCAGAAAGAGCATTATGGATTCCGCTACCACAGACCATAGAGGTATGGTCACCATGGCAGGAATCCATAACCAGAACCTCGCATGACGCCAAACTTGGAAAACACAGGTTCGGGCTTCATCCCTAATAATGAGCCCTAGTCGGGGTGTAATGGGGGAGCTCTGTGCTCCAATACATTAGGGCACATTGAGGCTGGAGCAGAGGATTCGCCCGCCAGTATTTTGCAGTTGATGAATGAGGGTGAGGCGTCTTTGTCTTCTGCCGGGTTTTATCTTTGGCAGTCTGTAATGGATCCGAAGGTCTCGCCACCATCGGAATATATTCGACTTTTGGCTGGACAAAAATCCTGCGCGTCATATATTTTTAGTCGACCATGTAGTCAAAAATAAGCCAGTAAATATTAGACTGTTTTCCACACATTTTAGTCATATAAAAAGACATACCTACATAAATAGAGGAAAAAGGCGCAAAAATTGACCACTCTAGAGTAGTCTAAGGCCTCATGCACCGGCCGTTGTTTTGTCTGCGCGGACCCATTCACTTCGTTGCTTGATCTCGTGGCCCCGCAGAAAAATAGAGCATGTTCTATTCTTGTCTGTTTTGCGGACAAGAGGCAGACATTTCTACAATGGGCCCACGTTTCTGTTCGGGCAGGGTGCGGAATGGAACGCGTAGAGCAGCTCTCATGTTCTGCAGATCCCGCGGTTTTCGGACCGCAAAACACATATGGTGAGGGCGGCATAAAAACGCCCATACAACAAACCATTGTCGCACTAGCATTTAAAAAGTCAAAAGAGGGTCTAGCAACATTTTTTTGTTTAGTTTTGTTTTCTTAGTAAATGACCCCCAATGACTAATCTTGTCCACAATGGAGAAGATTTATTAAACTGTGTGAAATAGAACTGGCTTAGTTGCCCACGACAACAAACAGATTAAGTATTTCACTAGCCAAAGTAGCTCTAAAAAATAAAGGTCAGCTCTGATTGGTTGTTATGAGCCTTCAAACCAGTTTTCCTTTTACACCAGTATGGATGCATGTGCCCCATAGTGTATATAACGCATTGTGTTAGATCACTTTGGATTTTCACTTGACCCGAAAATCTGCAGCGTTGTAATAGTAGCAGGAAAATGGATGGAGAAAAATCTGCCGCAGAAGCCGCCTGCAGTGCAGATTTGAAATCTGTTGAATGGTAAATTTAGCGCTCCTGCACACAGGCGTATTTTTGATCCTCATCCGATACGCATTTTTTGCAGGTCGCCATCTCTTTCTCTGGGCAGGTTTCTTCCAAGACAGGGAGCAGCAGCACGAGGAGATACCGACCCGGAGTGCACAGGTGAATGCATGAAGAAGCCGACACACTGAAAGCCGAACACACAGCGAGGCGGTGCAAGCCAAAGCGGACTAAGGTTTTTATAATGCCTCATTCAGGCGTCAGTGTTTGGTCAGTGATTTCCATCAGTGATTGTGAGGCCAAAACACAGGGTGTGACTCTAAATACAGAGGCACAGGGACAGATCTTTCCCCCAATACCTCATAGCTGTGAGAGGAGGATCCTAATCCTGGTTTTGGCTCAACCACAGATGCACAGATCACTGACCAAACACTGAAGTGTGACTGAGGACACTCAATTTAATATATTCCTGGTTATATATAACATATATGGATCATATGGACAGCGGAAGCCAAATAATCAGGATAAAAGACCAGCCACTAATACTGCTGCTATGAGTAGTGTCGAGGCGAACTTGTCTTTCGGCATACAAGGTTCGGGTATCTTAAGAATTTCTCGTTAGGCCCCTTTCACACGGGCCAGTATTCACAAGGGTGCGAGAAAGTGAACACACAGAACCTGCACTGAATTCCTGACCCATTAGTTTCAATGTTCAGTTCTGCGTTGTCGACCATGGTCTGCCTGCCCACCATCAATTAAAAGTGCAGAGAGAGAGGCAGAACCTCTAGGTGTAATGGCAGCTTGCCCCTGCTTGCACCCAGAGAGCTCATTTGCATATGTTAAAGCATCATTTTTCTTAGCAGAGCAGGCACATATGAACAAGCGATGCACCAGATGTCTTCAGCTGCCAAGTGCACATGCAATAGGTCAGCCAGTGTCATAGGTTAAACTCTACTGACAGATGGCCTATTAGGCGCAATGTTTGGCGGCACTGTGAAAGATCACTCTTACTGTGTGGGGTACAAAAGGTGGCACTATTGCTTTATAGAGCAACAGTGAGGGCACTTACTCCCATTTGGTTCACTAATACCATCTGGGGCATAGAAGTGCCATTTGGTACAATTATTTTTGAATACTATATCAATGTCATAGCATGAAAAAGCATTAATTGGGGTGTGGACCAGGATGGGAAAAAGTGAATGACTACAACCTGAAGAGTGCTCTCAGGGTGTTGGCTGCTGTGTCAGCTTCAAGCCTCTACCTGCAACTTCACGCCAGCATCGGCATATAGGTCTCTCGCCTCCGCAGTGAGTCAACACTTTGTTTCAACTAGCCGGTCTGACAGCCTGACTAACCTCCCACCCAGCAGAGGCTAATAACTCAGGGCTCAGCAGGGAGTGACTTCAGCTTCAGACAGTCAGATTTGCAGAGTGCTGCAGAAGTGCAAAGCGCCCCTTTATCTTGTCTCAGTGGGTGGCCATCAGGAGGCGCTTCAGCACCATTTAGGTTGTCTGTAGATGTACAGTATTGTGCAAGAGTTTTAGGCTGATGCGAAAAGAAATTCTGAAAAGTAAAAATTAGTGATGAGCATTGGGCTTTAAGCATCGCTATGCTTTCGACTCATGGTGGTCTCAGGCCGAAGTACCGCACTTGCTGTGCTCGAGCTGAATGCTCGGAGTCACCGCTCTGCACGTTTCGCGGGTTTTAAGACAGCCAATAGAGGTGCAGGTAGTGCTGCCTCACTGTAATGCCAGTAGCCATGTTGGCTGCTGGCATTACAGTGATTTGCTGGCCGGAACGCGTCATCGGAGGTTATATAGCACCCGATGACACGTGCTCGGATCAGTCATAGTCAGGAGAGCATCGGGTAGGAAGGGAAAGACAGAGCAGGGAGCGAATTTTTCATCGATTTTAGTTAGAGAAAGCTTTTCAAGGCCCAAAGTCCTTTTAAGGACTACTGTGTGTCTGTGTGTGTGTGTTTGTGTTTTAGATCAACAATATGTTTACTAGCAGTGTCAGGGACATCCGTGCTGAGTAAGCGATCATGGGTGCAGGAGAGAAATTTGTTTATTTAATACCAAAAGCTTTTCAAGACCCCACAATGCCTTTATTGATTACTGGGTGTGTTTCATTAGTGACATATCATCTACATCATCCGCAGACTGTGTCTTTAATAATCTGGCTACATCTAGTGACCATAGTGTGTGGCTTTTGTGTAAAAAAATACAGTCCTACATCAGCAAACTGTGTCTGTAGTGCAAATTCCATTAATCTGGGTCTAATAGTGTCCATATTCTGTGGATTTATGTGACATACTGTCCGGCCTCCCAAACCGTTTCTGTATTTCAAATTGCATTCATCTGGTCCTAATATACTGTCCATATTCTGGGGGTTTATGTAACATATACTGTCCGGCATGCACAAAAGTGTCTGTATTTCTAATTGCAACAATCTGGGTCAATATATAGTGTCCATAGTCTGTGGTTTTATGGGACATATACTGTCCATCATCCGAAAAGAGTATCTGATGCGCAAATCTAAATAATCTGGGCCTAATCTAGTGTCCACAGCGTGTCCCTCTCTGTGTCAAATAGAGTGAAACCAGTGTATTTTGGGGAAATTTACATTATATGTGCAACATCTACTGTGTGTGCATTTCATACATATCACTGACATATACTGTACTTTATCCGCAGACGGTGTATGCTACTCTGTGACATTATCAGGGCTACATCTCCTGTGTAAAGTGTGCGCATCCCAAATACCTGATTTAATTTATTGCCGCATACACTTACAAATCCTACGCTACTGTATGTGTGACATACTTTTAAGCATATATAACATTTAATATTAAGAATGCAGCCAGTAAGGACGTGCAAGTGGCCGTGGTGCTGATGGTGCATGCAGAGGCTGTGGCCCTGGGCGCAATGAAACTGAGTAAAAGAATGTAGCTGAGGGCCTGCAGGTGCGCTAACCCTCTAAAACAGTGATGTCGATGGCGAACCTTTTAAAGACTGAGTGCCGAAACTGCAACCCAAAACCCACTTATTTACTCAGCAAAGTGCCCACATGGTCATTTACCCTGAATACTACAGTTCAATATAGTATATCTTCCATGTTCCTTATCATTTAGCTATAGCTGTAGAGCGCCAGTTCGTGCCACGTGTCCTGTTTGGACACCCAGTAGTTGTAAGGCACAGAGGGATCACTGAGGACGCTGACACGGTCTGCTATGTACTCCTTCACCATCTTCCACATTTTTCCATCCTTGTGACACTAGGCCACGCATCAGGGTGAGGGTGCTGATGGGGTGTCATGAAACTGTCCTGCCTCTGTTGGAACTGCTGTCTGTTCCCCTCATCTTCCCTTCTGGGTTGCCCAAGAGCTCACGTACTCTGCCGCCAGCGTTGTCAGATGGAAATTTATAGAGCAATTTTTAAAGAAAAACCTTCTGGTATTGCACCATTTTGCTCGCTCTCTCCAGCATAGGAATGAGAGATGAGAAGTTCTCTTTGTAGCTGGGTCGAGAAGGGTGAACTGGAACAACCAGTAACCGCTGTTGTGAAAAATGCGTAGAATGCAAGGGTCACAGGAAAGGCATCATAACATAAAGTCAGCCATGTGTGTCAGAGTCCCAACAGACAAGACTTTGCTGTCCTCATAAGGAGTATGACTCTCAATCTCCTTATCCTCTTCCTCCCTCCTGCCCATCTATGCTGAACAGATGGAATAAACCTGCTATGGTTACTACCCTCTGTAGCGGAGGCAACCATCTCTGTCTCCTTCTCATCATCATCATCCAATTCACACTGACAAGACGAACTGGGGTGGTCTCACTATTACCCTGTGTACTGTCTTCCCCTAGTTCCACCTCTTCACATGTGAAGCGTCCGCCATTGTTAGCAGCCAGCTCTTCAGTAGACACAGAAGAGGGATGGTTGGGCTGATAATAGCAGCATCGCCACTCACTATCTGTGTTTATTCTTCAAAGGGGTGTAAACCTCACAGAGGTCAGAGATACTAGACCATGTTGCAGCTGGTATTCCACTACTGCCTTCTGCTGCTCACAAAGCATGGCCAACATGTGTAATTACAGCGCGTGCTCACATCGCACAACAATCGGTTAGCTGGCAAATGCAAGCGCTTGCAGCAGCGTTGCCAGACCGTCGGCAGCTGTACATGAGTTTTTGAAATGGGCACACACACAGCGCACCTTCACCAGTAGCTCAGGCAAATTGGGGTAGGTTTGGAGAAAGTTGAGAACACGTGGGCTAGGCATGGTATGGCAGTATCCTGGACATTAAGGAGGGATCCACATGGCCATATCAGCATTTGTCCCATTTAAAAGCTTGTTTTCTTCACTGGGCAGAGGTTGTTTTCTGCCCAGTGATTAAGATTCTATTATTAGAACAGGTTTTGAGGGACAATTTCCGACGTTTTGCTGTGGTCACTGAGCAGAGTTGTCATTCTGCCCGGTGAGGGCCGTGGCTTGCCTGAGGGCTGGCCCTGTTATGTTCCAGTGATTGAGTTGTTACTGTTATGGTTTGAGTTTATGACTATGCTGTGAAATATGTTATGGTTGCCCTCATGCACATGGACGTAGGTGTTGTGCGGTCCGCAATCCGCGGATCCACAAACACGGAAGCTGTTCCGCGTTCTGTTACGCAATTTGCATTAGAAATTCCTATTCTTGTCTGCAAACGGACAAGAATAGGACATGCTATATTTTCTTTGCGGGCCATCTTTTGCGGCCCCATTGAAGTATGATGTCCGCGCCCGACGCTGACCCAAAATACATTCGAGGTGCATGAGGCCTACATGGTTATTTATGAGTAGTGTTGGAGCCCGTGCTCAGCTCAAGCATAGCGCTGAGAACACCCGCTGGGCTCCAGTCGGAATACCTCAGTGTGAGTCTGGGGCTGAGGAGTTTCTGCTCTGACTCCATATATAGCTAGGTCCATATATGGAGTCAGTGCTTGGGGACATCCCAGTGTATTTAAATCTAATGTATTTCAGAAAAGTTTCTGCTGGGATTTGAACCCATGACCTTCTTTGTTAGAGGGCTGCAGTGCCAGTTGCTAAAAGAATATGAGACTTCTACTGTAGACTGTTATAGCCAGTGTCCATCCACACATGACAGCTTTATCTCTATATATTATAGCTGCCCCGGCACACTCAGCTCTGCTATATCTCTATGACAGCTGCCCAAGCACACTCAACTCTGCCACATCTATACACATGACAGCTGCCCCAGCACACTCCAACTCTGCTACATCTTTACACATGACAGCTGCCCCAGCACACTTAGTTCTGCTTTATCTCTATATATGATAGCCTGCCAAGCACTCCAGCTTTGCTATATATCTATGTATGACAGCTGCCCAAGCACACTCAGCTTTGCTATATATCTATATATGACAGCAGCCCAACACTCCAGCTCTGCTATATATATATGACAGCTGCCCCAGCACACTCAGCTCTTGCTATAGCTCTACATATACAGCTGTCCCAGCACACTCCAGCTCTGCTATAGCTCACATATAACAGCTGTCCCAGCACACTCAGCCTGCTGTATCTTTATATACGACAGATGCCCTGCTACACCTCAGCTTTCGCTATATATCTATAGATGACAGCTGCAGCCAGCACCCTGCCACTGCTGTTACAAATGATGCCCAGCACACTCAGCCTGCTATATCTCTATATATAACAGCTGTCTCAGCTGACACTCAGCTCTGCTGCTCTCTTTACATATGACATGACTAGCACACTCAGCACTGCCTATCTCTCTATATATATATGACATTCTGCCCTGGCACACTCAGCTCTGCTACATCCATAGCACAGACATGCTGCCCAGCACACTCTGCTATATCTCTATATTCGATAGCTGCCCCAGCCTCTGTAGCAGAGGTGAGTGTGCTGGGGCAGCTGTCAAATATAGAGATATAGCAGAGCTGAGGTGCTAGCAGCAGTCATATATATAGAGATATAGAAGAGCTGAGGTGCTGGGCAGCTGTCA
>JAKVIS010005520.1:0-11956 GCA_033119425.1 Bufotes viridis | reverse complement strand
AAAAAACAAAACATTGTTGTTAGAAACTACCTTTGGCTTCACAGCCAAAAAAGGCTTTATGTCAAGCAACAATGTAACCACCAATTGTAATGAACTAAGTTCCCTGTCTGTTATGCAGTGCAGGGCTACTTTGAAAGAAATAAGTGGTACAGATCAGCCAACAATCTGAACGCCTCCTAATTTACAGCATATAATTCCCAGTCAGGTATCAGGCATCTATTTGCCCCGCTAAAGGATTATTTTAAAAGTGTATAGAAGCCACAAGAGGCCCCCATGCTGCAGATTTATCATGGAGACATCATGGAGATTTTACAGCATATTGCTACAGCACCCAACAATGTAAACGCTTCCAAATTTACAGACTATAATTCCCAGTCCGGTATGCAGTGCAGGGGTACTTTGAAAGAAAGAAGGGGTATAGATCACCTAACAATCTGAAGGCCACCTAATTTACTGAATATATTTCCAAGTCAGGTATGCAGTGCAAGGGTACTTTATGGCCCAAGAATGTAACACATGATTTTTTGATAGTTGCCTATGCAGAGCGGGGGTTTGTATACTGCAAAACTGGCAAAATGTCACCCACCAATGTAACAGATGATTTTTAGAAATTTACCTCCGTGTCACCTATGCAGAGCAGGAGTTTGTATATGGCAAAACTGGCCAAAATACTGTTTTTTCAGCGTTGTATGCAAAAGTGCTCTGTGGCACAACAGTATGGGTTTATTCCAACAACAGCAGAAATGCACTATGTCACCACTAAGGATGAGCGAACCCGAACTGTATAGTTCGGGTTTGTACCGAATTTTGGGGTGTTCGGGACACGGAACCGGACCCGAACATTTTCAAAAAAGTTTGGGTTCGGGTTCGTTATTCGGTGATTTCTTCCTGCTTTCTGAAGAGCTCCACAGCAGCCAATCAGCTAGCGTTTTACTTCTTGCCCTAAGAAGCCATCACAGCCATGCCTACTAATGGCATGGCTGTGATTGGCTAAGTGCAGCATGTGACCCAGACTCTATTTCAGCTGGAGTCACGTAGCACCGCACGTCACTCTGCTCTGATTAGTGTAGGGATAGGACGCAGCTGCTGTGGGGGCGAGATTAGGCAGGGAAAACAAAGCAAAAAACCTAATGAAGTGATCGATCTACAGCTGTGAATCATTCAACTTCTGCTAGTTAATTGCTCACTGGTTTTTAGGCTGCACAGAGCGCTTTTCTGTCACTTTTTTCTGGGGTGATCCACGGCCATTTTGTGTCTTGTGGTGCACCAGCACAAGCTGCCACCATGTCCATTAATCCATCAATACTAGTTTTTTTTTTCTATACCCTACATCAGGGGCTTGGCTGTGCTTATTGTCACCCTTAGAAACTCAGGATAGAAAATTCTATATTTTATTGAGGGGTTAAATTCAATTGCCAAAATAGCAATCCCCTAAATCTTGTGCTCCAGCTGTGGCTAGCCAAGTGTAATACTGTCTGCTGTCTGGCAAAGGATAGATTTTTTTCTGCAGTGAAATTCAATTGCCAAAATAGCAATCCCCTGAATCTGGTGTCCAAGCACTGGCTGGCATAGTATAATAGTGTCTGCCAAAACATATACAATTTTGTTCTGGGGTGAAATTCAATTGCCAAAATAGCAATACCCTGAATTTGGTGTCCCAGCTGTTGCAGGCCAAGTGTTAATCTGTCCGTACATATTAGGTATCGCCGCGTCCGTAAAAATCTCCTCTATAAAAATATATCGTGACCTAACCCCTCACGCAAATACCGTAAAAAAACACACAAAACAATGGTGTAAAAAAGCCATTTTTTGTCACCTTGCATCACAAAAAGTGTAATACCAAGTGATCAAAAAGGCGTATGCCTCCCAAAATAGTACAAATGAAACCGCCATCTCATCCCGCAAAAAATGAGTCCTTATATAGGACAATCTCCCAAAAAAATAAAAAAAATATGGCTCTCAGACTATGGAGACACTAAAACATAATTTTTTTTTTCTAAAATGCTATTATTGTGTTAAAGTAAAATAAATAAATAAAAAGTATACATATTATGTATCGCCGCGTCCGTAAAAACCTGCTCTATAAAAATATCACATTATCTAACCCCTTAGGTAAATACTGTTAAAAAAATAAAATAAAAACAATGTAAAAAAAAACATTTTTGTCACCTCACATCTCAAACTGTAATAGCAAGCGATCAAAAAGTTATATGCACCCAAAAATAGTGCCAATCAAACCGTCATCTCATCCCGCAAAAAATGATACCCCACATAGGACAATCACCCCTGAGGGCTCTCAGACTATGGAGACACTAAAACATGATTTGTTTTGTTTTAAAAAATGATAATATTGGGTAAAACTTAAATAAATAAATAAAAAGTATACATATTTGGTATCGGCGCGTCCGTCGCAACCTGCTCTATAAAAATAACACATGACGAAAACCCTCAGGTGAACACAAAAAAAAAAAAAAATACGGTGTCAAGAGCCATTTTTGTCACCTTACATCACAAAAAGTGTAATAGCAGGCGACTAAAATGTCATATGCGCCCCAAGATAGTTCCAATCAAACCGCCATCTCATCCCGCAAAAATGAGCCCCTACATAAGACAGTCGCCCAAAAAATAAAAAAATATATGGCTTTCAGAATGTGAAGACACTAAAAAAATCATTTTTTTCAAAAATGCTGTATTATGTAAAACTGAAACAAAACTCCCCAAAAAGTAGCCATATTTGGTATTGCCGCGTTCGTAGCAACCTGCTCTATAGAAATAGCACACAATCTAACCTGTCAGTTCAACTATGTAAATAACAAAAAATAAAAACTGTCCAAAAATAGCTATTTTTTTGCAAATTTTCCATTTTAATCAATTTTTCCAGTAAAAAAACAAGGGTTAACAGCCAAACAAAACTCAATATATATTGCCCCGATTCTCTAGTTTGCAGAAGCACCCCATATGTGGTCGTAAACTGCTGTATGGCCAAACGGCATGGCGTAGAAGGAAGGGAACGCCATATGGTTTTTGGAAGGCAGATTTTGCTGGACTGGTTATTTGACACCATGTCCCATTTGAAGCCCCCCTGAAGCACCCCTAGAGTAGAAACTCCAAAAAAGTGACCCCATTTTGGAAAGTACGGGATAAGGTGGCAGTTTTGTTTGTATTATTTTAGGGTAAATATGATTTTTGGTTGCCCTATATTACACTTTTTTTGAGGCAAGGTAACAAAAAATAGAAATTCCGAAATTTCATCTCCATTTGCCAATAACTCTTGTGGAACACCTAAAGGGTTAACAAAGTTTGTAAAATCAGTTTTGAATACCTTGAGGGGTGTAGTTTCTTAGATGGAGTCACTTTTTTGGAGATTCTACTCTAGGGGTGCATCTGGGGGCTTCAAATGGGACATGGTGTCAAAAATCCAGTCCAGCAAAATCCGCCTTCCAAAAACCATATGGCGTTCCCTTACTTCTGTACCCTGCCGTTTGGCCACACAGCAGTTTACGCCCACATATGGGGTGTTTCTGAAAACTACAGAATCGGGGCAATAAAAATTGAGTTTTGTTTGGCTGTTAACCCTTGCTTTGTTACTGGAAAAAATGGATTCAAACGGAAAATTTTCCAGAAATTCGAAATTCTGAAATTTTATCTCCATATTACATTAACTCTTGTGGAAAACCTATAGGGCTAATGACATTTGTAAAATCAGTTTTGAATACCTTGAGGGGTGTAGTTTCTAGAATGGGGTCATTTTTGGATGGTTTCTATTATGTAAGCCTCACAAAGTGACTTCAGACCTGAACTGGTCCCTAAAAAGTGGGTTTTTGAAAATTTCAGAAAATTTTCAAGATTTGCTTCTAAACTTCTAAGCCTTGTAACGTCCCCAAAAAATAAAATGGCATTCCCAAAATGATCGATACATGAAGTAGACATATGGGGAATGTAAATCAATAACTTTTTTGGGCGGTATTACTATGTATTATAGAATTAGAGAAATTGAAACTTGGATAATTGCTAATTTTTCCAAATTTTTGGTAAATTTGATATTTTTTATAAATAAAAATGAAATTTTTCGACTTAATTTTACCAGTGTCATGAAGTACAATATGTGACGAAAAAACAGTCTCAGAATGGCCTGGATAGTAAAAAGGGTTTTAAAGTTATCACCACATAAAGTGACAGTGGTCAGATTTGCAAAAAATGGCCAAGTCCTTTAGGTGAAATAGGGCTGAGTCCTTAAGGGGTTAAAATTTTGAAGGGACATAGTACATTTCTGTACTTGATGGAATAAACCGGTTCTGGCGTACCACAGAGCACGTTTGCATACACCGCTGAAAAACCTTTTTTAAAATTTAGTGGTGACTAGAGTTGAGTGAACACCTGGATGCTCGGGTTCGAGAAGTTCAGCCGAACTTCACGAAAATGTTCGGGTTCGGAATCCGAACTCGACCCGAACTTCACCCCGAACCCCATTGAAGTCAATGGGAACCCAAACTTTTGGGCATTAAATGGCTGTAAAATAGCCCTGGAAAGGGCTAGAGGGCTGCAAAAGGCAGCAAAATATAGGTAAATGCCCTGCAAACATATGTGAATAGGGAAATGATTAAAACCACTTGAAGACCACAGGTTTATACCCCCCTAGTGACCAGGCCCTTTTTTACAAATCCGCACTACACTATTTTTACCGTTTATTGCTCGGTCATACAACTTACCACCCAAATTAATTTTACCTACTTTTCTTCTCACTAATAGAGCTTTTATTTGGTGGTATTTCATTGCTGCTGACATTTTTACTTTTTTTGCTATTAATAAAAATGTAACAACATTTTTGCAAAAAAATGACATTTTTCACTTTCTGTTGTAAAATTTTTCAAAAAAAACTACATTTCTATATAAATTTTTCACAAAATTTATTGTTCTACATGTCTTTGATAAAAAAAAAATCCAATAAGTGTATATTTATTGGTTTGGGTAAAAGTTATAGTGTTTACAAACTATGGTGCAAAAAAGTGAATTTCGGCATTTTGAAGCAGCTCTGACTTTCTGAGCACCTGTCATGTTTCTTCAGGTGCTAGAATGCCAGCAAAGTATAAATACCCCCCAAATGACACCATTTTAGATAGAAGACACCCCAAAGTATTTGCGGAGGGGCATGGTTAATTCATGTATCATTTCATTTTTTTTCACAAAATAGCGGAAAATGACACTTTCTGAGGAAAAAAATAATAATAAAGTTTCCATTTCTGCTAACTTCTGGCAAAAAATAAATAAAATCTCAGACGGACTCACTATGCCCCTCAGTGAATACCTTGGGGAGTCTACTTTCCGAAATGGGGTCATTTGTGGGGTGTGTTTACTGCTCTGGCATTTTGGGCGGGGCTAAATTGTGAGCAGCCATGTAAAGCTAAAGGTACTGTTGAATTTGGGCCCCTTTGCGCACTAGGCTGCAAAAGTGTCACCATGTGGTATCGCCATACTCAGGAGAAGTGGCATGTTTTGGGTGTATTTTTAGATATACCCATGCTAGTGAGAGAAATATCTCTGTAAATTGTCAACTTTGTATAAAAAAATTTAAAAAGTTGTCGTTTACAGAGATATTTCTCACACAAAGTATGGGTATATATAAAAATACACCCCAAAACACATTGCCCTACTTCTCCTGAGTACGGCGATACCACATGTGTGACACTTTTTTGCAGCCTGGGTGCGCAAAGGGGCCCTAAAACCAATGAGTACCTTTAGGATTTCACAGGGCATTTTTACGCATTTGGATTCCAGACTTCTTCTCATGCTTTAGGGGCCCCTAAAATGCCAGTGCAGTATAAATACCCCACATGTGACCCCATTTTAGAAAGAAGACACCCCAAGGTATTCAGTGAGAGGTATGGTGAGTTCATGTAAAATTTTATTTTTTGTCACAAGTTAGTGGAATATGAGACTTTGTAAAAAAAAAATAAAAAAAAAAAATATCAATTTCCGCTAACTTGTGCCAAAAATAAAAAAATTCTGTGAACTCGCCATGACCCTCACGGAATACCTTGGGGTGTCTTCTTTCCAAAATGGGGTCACTTGTGGGGTATTTATACTGCCCTGGCATTTTAGGGGCCCTAAAGCATGAGAATCTAAATGCGTGAAAAATGCCCTGTGAAATCCTAAAGGTACTCATTGGATTTAGGCCCTTTGCGCATCTTGACTGCAAAAGTGTCACACATGTGATATCGCCGTACTCAGGAGAAGTAGGGCAATGTGTTTTGGGTGATTTTTACATATACATGCTGGGTGAGAGAAATATCTCTGTAAATGACAACTTTTAAAAAAAAATTATACAAAGTTGGCAGTTTACAGAGATATTTCTCTCACCCAGCATGGGTATATGTAAAAATACACCCCAAAACACATTGCCCTACTTCGCCTGAGTACGGCGATACCACATGTGTGACACTTTTTTGCTGCCTGGGTGCGCAAAGGGGCCCTAATTCTAATGAGTACCTTTTAGGAGGGCATTTTTACGCATTTTTCTTCTCACGCTTTAGGGCCCCTAAAATGCCAGGGCAGTATAAATACCCCACATGTGACCCCATTTTGGAAAGAAGACACCCCAAGGTATTCCGTGAGGGGCATGTCGTGTTCACAGAAGATTTTTTTTTTGGCACAAGTTAGCGGAAATTGATTTTTTATTGTTTTTTCTCGCAAAGTCTCCCTTTCCGCTAACTTTTGACAAAAAGTTAAATTTTTCATGGATTCACCATACCCCTCAGCGAATACCTTGGGGTGTCTTCTTTCCAAAATAGGGTCATTTGTGGGGTGTTTGTACTGTTCTGGCATTTTGGGTGGGGCTAAATTGTGAGCAGCCATGTAAAGCTAAAGGTACTCATTGAATTTTGGCCCTTTGTGCATCTAGGCTGCAAAAGTGTCACTCATGTGGTATCGCCGTACTCAGAAGAAGTAGGTCAGTGCTTTGGGGTGTATTTTACATATAACCATGTTGGGTGAGAGTAATATCTCTGTAAATTGACAACTTTGTATAAAAAAAAATTAAAAAGTTGTCGTTTACTGCGATATTTCTCTCACAAAGTATGAGTATATATAAAAATACACCCCAAAACACATTGCCCTACTTCTCCTGAGTACGGCGATACCACATGTGTGACACTTTTTTGCAGCCAAGATGCGCAAAGGGGCCCTAAAACCAATGAGTACCTTTAGGATTTCACAGGGCATTTTTACGTATTTGGATTCTCACGCTTTAGGACCCCTAAAATGCCAGGGCAGTATAAATACCCCCCATGTCACCCCATTTTGGAAAGAAGACACCACAAGGTATTTTGTGAGGGGCATGGCGAGGTCACAGAAAAAAAAAAAAATTGGCACAAGTTAGCGGAAATTGATATATATATATATATTTTTTTTACAAAGTCTCATATTCCACTAACTTGTGACAAAAAATAAAATTTTACATGAACTCGCCATACCCCTAAGCGAATACCTTGGGGTGTCTTCTTTCTAAAATGGGGTCACATGTGGGGTATTTATACTGTCCTGGCATTTGAGGGTCTCCACAATCATTACACGTATGGCCAGCATTAGGAGTTTCTGCGATTCTCCTTATATTGAGCATACGGGTAATGAGATTTTTTTTTTCCGTTCAGCCTCTGGGCTGAAAAAAAATAAATAAAATGAACGGCACAGATTTTTTCATTTGCATCGATCAATGTGGATGAAAAAATCTCTGCCAAAATCAGTGACTGCGGTGCGGTGGGCTGGGCGCTAACTACCTAACAAGTAGCTAGCTAACTGACGGTGATAAGGGACCCTTATGCCCCATTCACACGTCCGCAATTCTGTTTGCGGAACGGAATTGCGGACCCATTCATTTCTATGGGGACAGACTTTGTCCCGCTCAGATCCGGAATTACGGATCCGCGCTTCCGGGTCTGCACTTCCGTTCCGCAAAAATATAGAACATGTCCTATTCTTGTCCGCAATTGCGGACAAGAAAAAGCATTTTCTATATAGTTCTGTGCGGATCTGCAAAATGCGGAAAGCACATTGCCGGTGTCCGTATTTTGCGTATCCGTAGATACATGGATCCGCAGATACATGGATCCGCAGATCCATGGATCCGCAAAACACATACGGACGTCTGAATGAGCCTGTAGGGGGTGATTAGTGACAGGGGGTGACAGGGGTGATCAGGGGGTTGACATCGGTGATCAGGGGGTGACATGGGTGATCAGGGGTTAATCAGTGATGGGGGTGGGGGGTGTGTGTATAGTGATTGGTGCACTTTACCTTTGTTTTCTCTGGTGGTCCCAAACAAAGGGACCACCAGACGAGCAGATAGCAGGTATATCAGACGCTGTTTACAAAACAGCGCCTGATATGCGATTTAAATGCGTTTTTTTCCACATCTACAGCCTGCCAGCGCATGATCAGCGCTGGCAGGCTGTAATTTCAGTTGTCCCGGCTCCGATCACATGAACGCGCGCGCACAACACGCGCGCGTTTATGTGAAATCTCAGGTCTCACGAGATGACGCCGATAGGCGGCAGTGAGACCTGAGAGAGCCGCCGCGCTGACGCCCATCGGCGTTAGCGTGGCGGCAAGTGGTTAAAATAAAATAAAATACAGAAAAATAATAAATAAACATTCTAAACTTGAGCCCAAGTGAGTGACAGTGGCACCTGTCATCCAGCAAACAGAGGATGTGGCAGCAACGCCACCACATCTGTCATTGTCACCAAGCATCTCCACCAAATCCCATGGAAGTGTTCAGCTATCAGCTGTCCATCTCCCAAACACTGGAGAGAAAAAGAAATAGAAAGAGGAAGTACCCCCCTACCCATGGCTCTGAATGCCTTATTTCAAACTTCCTGGTCCTTTGAAATGCTGTCATTCTGTCTGGTGGACAGTTTTAAAAACGATACGGCGGTGGCTATCCCACAGTACGTGTATCCCAGCCACCGCTACTTTTGCAGGCGAGCCATCCCTTCCCTGCACAACCAAGTGACGGACAAAATCAAGTGTGCACTGCGCAATGTTATCTGTGGCAACGTCCACATAACCAACAACACAGTGGGTAAATGTAGCGGCTGGCCCAAAGGCGGATAGCATTTTTGCGTATGTACTTCTGCCCCCGAGGATTGCTTTCTCTTTGTATCCTGTTACCTCCTCCTCCTACTCGGCTTCATGTTCCTCTACCTCCTCCTCATCCACTCAGCGTAACACCTTCACCACCCACAGCAGCACAGCCAGGGGGAAACGACAGCAGCTTGTTTTAAAACTTGTGTGTTTGTGGGACAAACCCCGCACCATGCAGGAGCTGTCGACAGACATGGAACAACAGACTGACCATTGATTGGTGCCACTGAGCCTCCAGCCCGGCCTGGTGTTGTGCGCTAATGGGCGAAATATACTAGCAGGTCTGGGCCTAGCCGGTTTGACAGACATCCCCTGCCTGCCACATGTGCTGAATTTGAGGTGCAGAAATTCCTAAACACCAGACAGTGAAAATCAATTCAGTTAATCGAACACACACAACACCCCCCCCCCCTTTCACTCAAACCATTAACAAACTATTTACAAATTTTCTTAAAAACATATTAAAATAACTATAATGCAGCTAAACTTACTATATAAACAAACAAAACTATATACACGCCTTATCCTTAATTTAAGGCCAGTGACATCCAAGTGGCTCGAAATGTGGGTTCCTGCACCAACATAGTCCCTGGCCTGAAACACAATTGTCCAGCCAGGGCACAGTTCTGGAGGATGAGGAGGATAAGTAGGATGAGGAGGATGAGGAGGAACTGTGTTCTCAGCAGGGTGGCATCCAAGCCATCTCACGGGAGGCTGGGTCACCATCAACACCTCAGAAAGCTGGGTTAGCAGTGGCGAAATGTGGGAAAGCTTTGTCATCACGCCACAACAAACTGCACCACCAGCAGATCTGGAACGTCTTAGGAGGAGGCAGCATTTCAGCAACATGGTGGAAGAGTACACGTACTTACTGATGGGATTGCCCAGGGTCGTAGCTAAAGGGAAGCGTAGGAAACACACTGTTTTGGGTCCCTGACCTAGAAGGGGACAAACCAGGAGGAGGACTAAAAGACTTTGTCAGGGCCCCCTCAACAGTATTATACAATGAAATTAGATACAGTGGCAGTATGGATAGTGTAGAAAGCGGATGGAAAATAAAACCAAACAGCCTCACACCGCACACACTCAACAAAAATTATGCCTTATCCTTAACTTAAGGCCAGCCAATTACAAGTGGCTCGGAGGGTGGGTATCTGCACCGACATAGGCCCTGGCCTGGAACACAATTGTCCAGCCAGGGCACAGTTCTGGAGGATGAGGAAGAGGAGTAGGAGGAATGCTGGGGGATACACAGGACACAGACGATATACCTCCCTCAAAGAGGATATCTTGTCCTTGCCTCTGGGCAGCCTGGCAGACATGAGCGACTACATGCTGCAGTGCCTGCGCAACGACCGCCCAGTTACTGTCACATTCTAACTTTTGCTGATTACTGGGTGGCCACCCTGCTGCATCCCCGTTACAAGGACAACGTGCCATCCTTAATTCCCTCACTGGAGTGTAATAGGAAGATGAGCCCGCTAGTAGACACGCTGCTGATGGCATTCACCCCTGACACCAGGGACTCAGTGGAAGCACAAGGTGAAGGCAGAGGAGGAGGAAGAATTTACCAAAGCAGCTGAGTCACCAGCAACGCCTCAGAAGGCTGGGTTAGCATGGGCAAAATGTGGAAAAGCTTTGTCATCACGCCACAACAACCTGCACCACCAGCAGATCTGGAACATCTTAGCAGGAGGCAGCATTTCAGCAACATGATGACTGATCGGTCTGCCTAGGGGTAGCTACAGGGGAAGCAGGGGAAGCAACTGCTTTGGGGCCGTGACCTAGAAAGGGCCCATCCAGGAGGAGGAGGAGGACTAATAGTATTATACAATGAAATTATATACAGTGGCAGTATAGACAGTGTAGAATACGAATAGAACAGCTGCTGATCCTGGTCTGAGAGAGCGATCTTTAGTAGCCACAAGCATAGCGGCATGAAAGGAAGGGGGTTGCGCAAAAATTACTGGGTGAGGCGGGCCCCATTCAAAAATTTGCTGTGGTGCCCAATCATTTCTAGCTACGCCACTGGGTCTGCCCCATTTAACTTCTGGGTCATCAAATTGGGCACATGCCCTGAGGTTGTCCTTTACGCCTTGGAGGTGATGGCCTACCCTGCAGCCACTGTATTTTCTGAACGTGTGTTTAGCATGGCTGGTGGCATTATCACATTGTGGTCCGCTGCGGACATCCTCCATTGTATGCATTTTTGCTGGGTATAGCCATTAACAACGGGCCACAAGTGCAGGATCTGCTCCCCTGTTTATATATTCACAACTGCATTTGGGTTTGAGCATTTCCTGCCTGTTTAACACCACACAATTTTTTCAGTCGTCTTCCTTGTAATTTTTTGGGCAGTCCTTTCACTTACTGCATAGGCTTTTTGAGTGTAGGGGTCCCACTACCTGAACAATTGTGCCACAATGTGAATGAGGCCCTCCTTTATGTGATATACAGGTTGTATCGGAGTGCCTCTTTCTTTGTAATTTTTGGCAGCACTTGCACTTTATATAAAGTAAATATACAGGAAAGAATGTTTCCTAACAATTCTTTCTCTAAAATCGATTTTATCTTCGGTTTTGTGCGTATTATTGTCAGTCTGAAAAAGTGGCATACTACTCGGACAACATAGTTCCCAGCAGTGACTTGGGAGTCCAAAATGCCTCCAGACATCCTACCCATGCTGTTCCCAAACCATTTTAGGGGTGTTTCCATCAATTTCTACCTTTTCCAATGAACCAGACACCCTCCCCTTTTCAGAGCAGGTGGTGCCTGGTTTAATTCTCGGGTTCTCGCATTGATTTCAATTGTGCTCGGT
>JAKVIS010005519.1:0-11972 GCA_033119425.1 Bufotes viridis | reverse complement strand
CCAGTCCACGACGCATGGCCACAGCTGGAACCCCAGATTTAGGGGATTGTTATTTTTGGCAATTTCATTTCCCCAGAAAAAAATCATCCTTGACCGACAGTATTACACCTAGGCCAGCCGCAGCTGAACACCAGATTTAGGGGATTGTTATTTTGGCAATTGAATTTTCACCCCAGAAAAATCTATCCTTTGACGGACAGTATTAAACTTGGCCAGCCACAGCTGGAACACCAGATTTAGGGGATTGGTATTTTTGGCAATTGAATTTCACCCCAGAAAAAAATCTATCCTTTTACGGACAGTATTAAACTTAGCCAGCCACAGCTGGAACACCCAGATTTAGGGATTGGTATTTTGCCAATTGAATTTCACCCTCAATAAAATATATAGCAATTTCTATCCTGTGTTTCAAGGTGTGACAGTCAGCACAACCCCTGATGTAGGATATTGCAAAAAAAAGCCTACTATTGAATCCAAAAATGTATGTTGAGCGTGGCAGTTGAGCAGGTGCACCAAAAGATCACAAAATGGCCGCTGATCACCCCAGAAAAAATTAAGAAAAAAACGCTCTGGGCAGCCTAAAAACCAATGAGCAATGAACTAACAGAAGTTGAATGATTCACAGCTGTAGATCGAACACTTCATTAACTGGTTTTGCTAAGTCTTCGCCGCCTAATCTCGCCCTCACAGCAGCTGCATCCTATCTCTACACTAATCAGAGCAGAGTGACAGGGGCTACGTGACTCCAGCTTAAATAGAGGCTGGGTCACATGCTGCACGTGGCCAATCCTCAGCCATGCCATTGGTAGGCATGGCTGTGATGGCTTCTTAGGGCACCAGAAGTAAGCGCTAGCTGATTGGCTGCTGTGTAGCCCTTCAGAAAGTGGGAAGAAATGCGAACAACGGACCCTAACCCGAAATGTTTTGAAAATGTTCGGGTCCGGGTCCTAAACACCCAAAATTCGGTGCAGAACCCGAACTATACAGTTCAGGTTCCCTCAACTCCTAATTGACGAAACTACATGTTATCTAGAGTTTGTTTCCAGATTCTGGAGAGCGTTCTGTGCACTCGTCTGGGGTCCAATTGTCCTTCTCTTCTGCCTTTCATCCTCAGTCGAACGGACAGACTGAGCGCACTAACCAGTATCTGGAGACTTATCTGAGATGTTTTTGTCTCTGAGAATCAGGAAGAGTGGTTTCATTTTGTCATTGGCGAGTTTGCCATAAATACCAGTAGACAGGAGTCCACTGATGAGTCGCGTGTTTTGGTGCATATGGCTTCCATCCGCAGTTTGGCACATTTTCTGTTACTGAGACATCTGGTATACCTGAAGAGGAAATATTCTCCTCTTTGTTTGTCGTCTATTTGGCAGAATGATTTAAATAAAATGGGCAAAAAGAGTATAACCGTATGGCTGATAAGAGACTATGAGTGGTCCAGACCTAAGAGTGGGGGATTCGTGTGGCTGTTGACAAGAAACAGTAGGTTGAAGGTACCCTCTTGGAAGTTGGGGCCAAGGTTTGTTGGGTGTGGGGGTTAGCTCTGGTCTCGGGGATCATTCACACAAACTTCCTTCCGGACAACGGATTTCATGTCCAAACAGTGCATTTATTTGGCAGTCTTTTCAAACAAAACAACAGGTACAAAACAATAAACACTGGCCCGGCTAGGCTCTAACTAAACATATTATTTTAATCCCTCACTCACCTAGTGGGTACAGTTCACACCCTGTGAACTGATGCGGCTTTCTCCAGCCCAATGTCCCACAGCCTCCTGGCTGTTCAGAGCACTGTTCACACACAGTCTCAGTTCAATGTCCGTTGAGGAATTCAGGCTCACCAGTCCTCCTGACTGTGGCCCTGCGACCCTTCCAGGCGTCGCTGTGTCCCCAATTCCAGGCTATCGCTTGGCCCGTGGCCCCTCAGCCAACTTGGCTGAGACCACTCACACAGAGCCTCTGCCAAACTCTGTCTCCAAAACTCTCTCCAGAGTGGGACCCCACCCATGTCCAACAAGAGGATTAAATAGCATCCCTGGACATGGGCGTTGTCAAAAACCCGGACTGGAGCATGGGGAACAGGCACCCACCCAGCACATTGCCTGTTCCCAGTAAAAGCCCGCCCTGGACTAGCTGGAGCCAGCTAAGCTAGTTATCTTGGTGACCACCAACTAACTTAGTGGCCACCCATCTCTAGACTAGGGCCTTTACTTCACCAAGGCCGGACCCCTTGGTGACACGCTCCTGGTGCAAACAACACCCCTTGTTATTCACATTGCCACATATCCCCCCCCTCTGTTCACACCTGTGTGGGTGAACACATGTACCGACTGGACGCTCGTGATAGGGCACCCGCATTATCTTGCCATCTTCAAGCTCAACGGTCCCCCTGGAAGATGTGGCCAGCATCACAGGCTTCCCTTTATTCTGCCACAACCACGCCAGCAGAACCCAGTTCGTCACAAACACGAAGCTTACTATCCTACCAGTCATCTTGTCACATACTAGAGACACCTGGTTGCTACTAGCAACTACCACAGTTTTAGCGGACCTTGACATGTCAGCCTCTTTTTGTCTCTTTGTTTTATCAACAGATAGCATCTTTCTTTTCCTTTACTCCCCACAGGGGTTATGTCAGGTTTGGCTTCAGTTTCAGAATCTTCTGCTTCTTCAGTGGTACTCCCCACTTCAGCAGACTCTTTTCAGTCTTTTCTTTGGTTTCTAGAACATTCGAGGATTTCTCCCCTTCAAGACCTCGGCCTCTGTTTCTTTGGAGTCTCCATTCACTTTATTAGCCGTCTTATCCTTCACGGACATGGCATCATATCCTTTCCTTCTTAACTCCTCCTCCTCTTTCTCATCAAGGTTGGAGGCACTGGGGACATCAGGACCTTCGCCAGATCTGTCGTCTTCTGGCAATCCCTGCAGAGGTTCACCCAGGATATGGTTCTCCTTTTGGGCAGGATTCAGGAGAGCCAGCCCATCAGAGTAAACAGGACCCTCATACTGGTCATCGGTCCCCCGTATTTCTTCCCCAGCAGACTGCTGGCTTTCTGGAAGGCATTGACAGCAGAGGAATGTCTTTCATGACCAGGTCCTGGCCACACACTGCCATGAGTCTCTGGGCTTCTGCATCCACCTCAGCACCATCATCTGGTTCAGCAGATACATCTTCCATCTTCTTCTCTGCCTCGGCCGGCACCACAGCGCCACCACCTCCAGACCCATTCTTAACGGGCTCTGACTTCTTGGCATCTTTTAGAGGATTTTCCTCTTCAGGTATCTCATTTTCTTCCACCTGCTGCGCTGGAGCATGCAGAGACTTCTCCAACTCATTTCGCTCCTTAAGCACTTTTTAAGGGCTCTAGTCAAGGAGAGGGCCTTGGTCTTCTTTTTAGTTTTTCGCACCAGCTTGTTAGCAGCGCCCCACTCTTGGGCCTTCTGGTCCAGCTGCTCTTCACTCTGTTCTGGTGTAACAGCAGTTGTAGGAGTACCACCATTCTTCCTTAGACACTCCGTGGGATTTCCACCCAGGGACTCTTCAAGCCCATGGTTGAGGTCTACTATAGACTTTTGTGTCTTCATGGAGTCTTTTCCCTTCCCCAGGACACCAGGCGGTAGACCCTTCCAATTCACTCGTCTTTTCAGGGTCTCCTCTTTTGACCCTTCTGCAGCCTTCTTCGGTGACTCTATGGCGACGGCTAGTCCCTTCGCTATCGTACCTAGGGACTGTGTGGCGAGAGTGAGATCAGCCTCCTGTTTGCAGCTGTACTGTTCTGTCAGGTCATCTAAGACTGTCTGGATATGAGCTTCAGACACTAGGCTGGCGTCCCCCGACTGATCTCTCGTCACATCAAGTATAACTATCGTCTGGTTGCTATCAGTAACCACGTCAGTTTGGCAAGACCTCAACATGGCAGCCTCTCTCTCTGAGTTGCTATCGGTCACAGCACAGGCGTCATATATACTGCTCATGTCATTCTCATTTCTGCCCTCAAGGGGCACTGCGGAGCTAATCCCCACCTTGGACACTTCCCTAGCCCACATAGAACTCCGTGGATACGGCACATCCACCTCTGTTACGTGTGGTACACTCTTTGGCCCTGCCACAGTTTCCTGCCCATTCTCTACAGTGGGTTCCCCCAACTCGGTGCTCTCGATATTTATCTGCATTTTTCCAAACGTTACATTTTTACCACCATGGGGCGCTTCTCCCCTGTCTATAACCTGCAATGTAAAAGGCATGTCATCATCACATCCTTCACAAAAATCCGCATTAACATTATGTATTTTGGCCAACACTGTACCATCACTTTGCACCTTATCAGCTTCACTGTTTTTAATGGTCACTTCACTTAGAAAGCAATGGTTTATCCGCATTTCCCTTATACCTTCATTTAAAGGGACAGGTATAGGTTCTGCAGCGGCTTCATCACTTTCTATAGAAGTGTCTCCAGTGCCCCCAACATCACAGAACATCATTCTCTCGTATACGAGCACACTTATGGCATCAAGATCACAAGTCCCAGTTGTCACGGGAGTCTCACCCTCAGTGAGAACCCGGGATAGTCCGTATTCTTATAATTGTCCCGCACATTTAATAATCTACCAGTCTCAGGGGCGGCTATCATGCCGTCTCTTACCCGGGCTAGCATGGGATCTCTGACTTTCGCCATCCCAAATCTAGCCTTGGTCACAGGTACTTTAGGCAACACTATAACCTTCTCCTGTGCAGATCCTTGCAAGGCAGCAACCGCATACGGGCTTACCCGTCTGTTCAGACACAGCATTTTTCACATAGTCATTCATTTTTGAGACAGTTTCTCGCCTCAGTGCTTCATCACTCACCGGCCCGGCAGGTAGCAACTGCCGCCGGCTCACTGTCACAACATTTTTAACAGGAACAGTCTTACCGCCTGTCGTGGATTCGGCAGTCTCGGAAGATGACGTCCGTCCCAGGCCATTTCTACCATTGCCACCGGAAACAACATGAGGTGGGGTCCAGACCTTTCCCGGATGGTCACTCCAGCCGCACCCTTGAGGACTCTGTGCACAGTTGCAGGGAATGTAGAGGCTCCTGGGAACCGCACTACTCTCCACCTTCTTGTCTTCCCGGCCGGTTTGCCCTTGGCAACGGCATGCATATTCTCCTCCAACACTGCACTCAGCTTTCTCACCAACCGATCAGTCTCCAGCACCAGCTGCTCCATTACACCCTCAGTGGCCTTGGTTTTCCGCCAAACCGGGCCACTTCTCACATATGGTATCACCTTTGGTATAAGCAGCTTTCGCCACACCTGACTATCTTTCACCCAGGTCGCCATTTTGAGCAAAAAATTTCCACAGGTCAGTTTTTTTTTTCCTTTTTTTTCTTTTGTGCTTCTGGCCCTTTAAACCTTTGCACCACTTGCCCCACAGGGAAAAAAAAAAAAGTCCAAACTATCATCAGCAGTTCTTTTGCAACCCAGCAAAGTGTCCAGGACCACACGAGCAGGACCTGCTCCACCGAACAAACAGGCTTCCGGCCCTAAGCTCCAATACAGCAATCGCACAGCTTTTTCCTCTGTCCTGTCGTTGCCCCCAGCAACACTTTACCCTTTTTCCAGCAGGGACGACTGCCCGCATCCGACACCAAATGTGGGGGGGTTAGCTCTGGTCTCGGGGATCATTCACACAAACTTCCTTCCGGACAACGGATTTCATGTCCAAACAGTGCATTTATTTGGCAGTCTTTTCAAACAAAACAACAGGTACAAAACAATAAACACTGGCCCGGCTAGGCTCTAACTAAACATATTATTTGAATCCCTCACTCACCTAGTGGGTACAGTTCACACCCTGTGAACTGATGCGGCTTTCTCCAGCCCAATGTCCCACAGCCTCCTGGCTGTTCAGAGCACTGTTCACACACAGTCTCAGTTCAATGTCCGTTGGGGAATTCAGGCTCACCAGTCCTCCTGACTGTGGCCCTGCGACCCTTCCAGGCGTCGCTGTGTCCCCAATTCCAGGCTATCGCTTAGCCCCGTGGCCCCTCAGCCAACTTGGCCGAGACCACTCACACAGAGCCTCTGCCAAACTCTGTCTCCAAAACTCTCTCCAGAGTGGGACCCCACCCATGTCCAACAAGAGGATTAAATAGCATCCCTGGACATGGGCGTTGTCAAAAACCCGGACTGGAGCATGGGGAACAGGCACCCACCCAGCACATTGCCTGTTCCCAGTAAAAGCCCGCCCTGGACTAGCTGGAGCCAGCTAAGCTAGTTATCTTGGTGACCACCAACTAACTTAGTGGCCACCCATCTCTAGACTAGGGCCTTTACTTCACCAAGGCCGGGCCCCTTGGTGACACGCTCCTGGTGCAAACAACACCCCTTGTTATTCACATTGCCACATGGGCCATACAAGATCTCTGCCATTATTAATCAGGTTGCTTTTCGTCTTGAGCTTCCGAAGGCTTTGGAGATTCATATTGTGTTTCACAAGTCATTGCTGAAAGATATGTTGAACCTGTTGAACCGTCCTCCTCGCAACCACCTCCTGTCATGGTGGATGGTAATCTTGAGTTTTAGATTGCCAGGATAGTGAACTCATGTATTCTTCGTGGGATCTCTTCAGTACTTCATGCACTGGAAGGGTTATGGTCCAGTTATAATACAGTCCATCTAGCCTGTATGATGCGCTATGGGAGGAAAATGTCATTCAATGGACGCTGATCAGGTGACTTTTCAGCGCCAGGTATAGCTTCATCAAAATCAGGTCACATGACAGAGCGCGGCTTTGATGCTTTACGCTGATGGCGTCACTTTGCCATGGCAGCGTGCTGCCATGACAATGTACAACAAACCCGCATCACATATTCAGATCGGGCGATGGCGTATCACGTGCGGCGTCATGGCGTCACGTCGTTCCAGAATTTCCGTGGACATGCGCAGTCTGCAATTGAGGACGCGATGGGATCCGATATGATGCTGGCCACAGCTGATTTCTCCAGTCTCTGGTATTGTTTTAATTCATTTTAACAGGCACACCTGTCACTCATGATTAGCAGCATAGTATGTTTTGCTTTATTTTCTGTAGAATCACGTCTTTGATTATTTATTTATGCCAATGGATATATGTATTTATCAATGTATTTTTAACACAGAATATTTTTTTAATGAATACAAAGTTTGATCACTGGATACAGTTGATTTTTCACATTGTTTATGTCACTAATTATGTAATTGATTTTATGACTTCAATTGAACACATATGTATAACTATACAGTTGTGTTCAAAATTATTCAACCCCCACTGAAATTGAGTGTTTTGGCCAGTTTGACATTGATTTTGATCATTTCAGTCGTCTTGTTTACAATTAAATCACAGAGGCCCTTGTAAGTCAGACAAATATAACAGAACATTTATAATGAAATCACCACAAATGTCTTTTCTGTGCTCACATCATTATCAGTTTTATTCAACCCCCAAGTGACATTCAATCTTAGTACTTAGTACAACATCCTTTTCCAGTTATAACAGCTTTTACACGTGAAGCATAGCTTGACACAAGTGTCTTGCAGCGATCTACGGGTATCTTCGCCCATTCTTCATGGGCAAAAGCCTCCAGTTCAGTCACATTCTTAGGCTTGCACGCTGCAACTGCTTTCTTTAAGTCCCACCAGAGGTTCTCAATCGGATTTAAGTCTGGTGACTGCGATGGCCACTTCAAAATGTTCCAGCCTTTAATCTGCAGCCATGCTCTAGTGGACTTGGAGGTATGCTTGGGATCATTGTCCTGTTGAAAGGTCCAACGTCTCCCAAGCCTCAGGTTTGTGACGGACTGCATCACATTTTCATCCAATATCTCCTGGTACTGAAGAGAATTCATGGTACCTTGCACACGCTGAAGCTTCCCTGTACCTGTAGAAGCAAAACAGCCCCAAAGCATGATTGACCCCCGCCATGCTTCACAGTAGGCAAGGTGTTCTTTTCTTCATAGGCCTTGTTCTTCCTCCTCCAAACATAGCGTTGATCCATGGGCCCAAACAGTTCTAATTTTGTTTCATCAGTCCACAGAACACTATCCCAAAACTTTTTGTGGTTTGTCCACATGACTTTTGGCATACTGCAGTCGACTCTTCTTATTCTTTGGAGACAGCAGGGGTGCGCCTGGGAGTTCTGGCATGGAGGCCTTCATTACGCAGTGTGCGCCTTATTGTCTGAGCTGAAACTTCAGTACCCGCATCTGACAAATCTTTTTCAGTTCCTCAGCAGTCACACGGGGACTTTTCTCCACTTTGCGCTTCAGGTAGCGCACAGCAGTCGAAGTCAGCATCTTCTTTCTGCCACGACCAGGTAGCGTTTCAACAGTGCCCTTTGCCTTGAATTTGCGAATGATGCTTCCCTATGGTGTCTCTTGGTATGTGTAACATCTCTGCAATCTTCTTATAGCCATTGCCCTTCCTGTGAAGAGAAATCACCTCTTCTCTTGTCTTCCTGGACCATTCTCTTGACTTCACCATGTCTGTAAACACACCAGTAAATGTCTAGAAGGAGCTGAGTATCACAGTCATTTTACATCTGCCTAATTGGGGCTTATTCTGTGATTGCTGCTCCTTGACATGCACAGGGGTTTTCAATACCTGATCGAAAACACTTGAATGAACCTCTGTTCTTAAGAGCCGTCGTCTTTAAGGGGTTGAATAATTGTGTCAATGAAGAAATCACAAAAAAACCATTTAATACTGTATTACAAAAACAATTGATGTCATTTTAGTTGCATTTGGTTCTTTAAAAAGTCCCTGTAAGATTTCATTCTGAACACAATTACAAATGTACACTAAATTCCCGAAAACCCTTTACAGCATTGGGGGTTGAATCAGTTTGAACACAACTGTACTGAATGTTACACCAGTTTTATGACTGCTTGAGAAAGGTGCCATTGAGTGCACCGAAACGTCGCTTCTTACCCGGCAAATAAAGTAGCCACTTATTCTCACCATCAAGGAAGTGCTGTGGAATTTCTTGTGCTATATTTCCGTGGACATAGGGGATTGTCCTCACAGCCACTGGCACTCCATCTTTTCATTTTGTGAACCTGCTGTGCGATCCGTTGCATTTTTCTATCTATCTATTATTACACTCAGAAATGCACATCAGTCCCCTCTTGAATTCCTTTATTGTACTCACCATCACTCACCTCCTCAGGCAGAGAGTTCCATAGTCTCACTGCTCTTACAGTATAGAGTCCATAGTCTCACTGCTCTTACAGTAAAGAGTCCATAGTCTCACTGCTCTTACAGTAAAGAGTCCATAGTCTCACTGCTCTTACAGTAAGAGTCCATAGTCTCACTGCTCTTACAGTAAAGAGTCCATAGTCTCACTGCTCTTACAGTAAAGAGTCCATAGTCTCACTGCTCTTACAGTATAGAGTCCATAGTCTCCCTGCTCTTACAGTACAAGAGTCCATAGTCTCACTGCTCTTACAGTAAAGAGTCCATAGTCTCACTGCTCTTACAGTAAAGAATCCTCTTCTATGTTTGTGTACAAACCTTCTTTCCTCCAGACGCAGAGGATGTCCCTCGTCACAGTCACAGTCCTGGGGATAAATAGATGATGGGAGAGATCTCTGTACTGACCCTGATATATTTATACATAGTTATTAGATCTCCCCTCAGTCATCTTTTTCTAAAGTGAATAACCCTAATTTTGATAACCTTTCAGGGTCCTGTAGATCCCCATTCCAGTTATTACTTTAGTTGCCCTCCTCTGAACCCTCTCCAGCTCTGCTATGTCTGCCTTGTTCACAGGAGCCCAGAACTGTACACAGTACTCCATGTGTGGTCTGACTAGTGATTTGTAAAGTGGCAGGACTATGTTCTCATCACGGGCATCTATGCCCCTTTTGATGCAACCCATTATCTTATTGGCCTTGGCAGCAGCTGCCTGACACTGGTTTTGCAGCTTAGTTTGCTGTTCACTAAAATTCCTAGATCCTTTTCCATGTCAGTGTTACCGAGTGTTTTACCATTTAGTATGTACGGGTGACTTGCATTATTCCTTCCCATGTGCATAACTTTACATTTGTCAGTGTTAAACCTCATCTGCCATTTCTCTGCCCAAAGCCTCCAATCTATCCAGATCCCTCTGTAGCAGTATACTGTCCTCTTCAGTGTTAATTACTTTACACAGTTTAGTGTCATCTCAGCAAACAATAGATATTTTACTGTGCAGGCCTTCTACAAGATCATTAATAGAATATACTGAAGAGAATAGGGCCCAATACTGACGGCCTGAGTACTAACACCACTGCAGTGACAGTGACCCAATCTTAGTGTGTACCGTTAATAACCGCCCTCTGTTTTCTGTCACTCAGCCAGTTCGCTTACGCCACCTACAGACATTTGATCCCAGTCCGAGAACATCACTCATTCTATATACTAACCTTTTATGTGGTACAGGGTCAAATGCTTTGGAGAAGTCCAGATATACGACATCCATTGATTCGCCGCTGTCAAGTCTAGAACTTACCTCCTCATTAGAAACTGATTAAATTCGCTTGACATGACCGATCCCTCATGAAGCCATGCTGATGGGTGGCACACCGATTAACAGTGGGAATCATGAAGGTGCAGGCACTTGAGATTTCCCTTACCGTCCTACCATGCAGCACAGAAGGGGTTAACCACCCCGTGGACTGGCAGGACCGGCGGAATGTTTAATGAGCCCAAGACTAATAACTCAATTTAACAATTAAGTATCTCCTTAAAAGGAGGAAGTCAACCCCAGCCCACTGTGTTTTTCCTGTCCCTCCTGGACAGGTGGACTAGGCGGTTTGTTCCCCCTTTCTTATGGAAAGTGCGGGAGCCTTCTTTTCGTTTGGGTAACGGCGTGCCCTTTTCCTAGGTACCTTGTCAGTTTGGCCGGCAGCTTATTTGCTGCCGGCCCAGCGCAGTTGCGCCTGGCTGGGTATTTTAGCGGCGCCCTGGTCCAGGATTCCCGGTCCCTGTGCGCCGCCATCTTCCGGAGGTGACGCGGGGACTCTCCTTTGCATCACCTCCGGGTAATCCGGCCGTGATTTTTCACGAGCACGATTTTTTTCATAGATGCGATTTACGTTTTTATGCATCTTCATGTGGAGGGATTTACTGGGGGAAGGGTGGATTAGCTATCCCTCCCTTTCCTATTTTGGGAGGCTGTGTGCTCCAGTTCAGTCTCTGGCTACATATGCTTTTCAGCTAGCTCCCAGAGTCCTAATATTGGTGTTGTTCCACTTGTGGTGTTTTTTCCCTCAGCTGCCTCCCGGTCTGTTTTCTACCTTTCCTGCGTAGATAGGATGGTGTACAAATGTTTTATTTGTCCCTTTGTTTGCTTTTCCATGCAGTGATGTCCTCGGGATTCGGAAAGGCAGGAAAGTGGATTCCAAGAGGAGGCTTATCTATCCTGCTTACCATTGCAGCAGTCACGGTTATTGTAAGCTGATCATACCTGCACTTGTGAGATCGCAGAAGCTAAACAGCTTAAGGCTGGGCTAAGACCAGCAGGAGACCGGTTGGGAATCCCTAGGTCACGTTGACTTAACCTACACCAGGTGTTACAGCTGCCGTTAGGAGGTTTCTGACCTCTAGTGAACCTACGTTGCAGGATACTGTGTCAATGGTTATTCTAAGCTGATCATTACCTGCAGTCGTCAGATTGCAGAAGATAAGCAGCTTAAGGCTGGTCAAGTACCAGCTTGGGAGACTGGTTGATTGTAAGGAGTCATAGGCCTGCTGGATGGAAAGGCTTCCTATTCCGTGCCCCTATGGAGACCTCTGTCCCGGTAGAGACCTTCTTGGTCTCCTTGGTTTCTTCCTCCTCGGATGAGGAGGAGCTGGCGTTGTGTTTTCTCCCCTGGAAAGACACAGAAGTTGCTCAAGTCCATCAGGTCGTGGGACCATGATGTTGACTGTGGGGAGCCTCCGTTCCGCTTCTCGGGCACCTCGTGTCTTC
>JAKVIS010005518.1:0-11953 GCA_033119425.1 Bufotes viridis | reverse complement strand
GAATGGCACAACATAGAGCCATAAGAATAGAGGCTCCAGAATAGTTATTACATGGGGAATGCATGAAGCTATTAAACCAGGAATGTCAGGAGTGGTGAAAGGTCCTCTTTAACCCAGTTCCCCAGGACTAATGGGACCGATCAGTCACTGGCGATCTGCTCTGGTCTGTCTGGTGGCCAGACGCAGAAGTTGAGATGAAGTCACTTTATCGTACCTGCCAGCACCAGACTGTCATTCGCAGGGTGAATGGTGGAAATCACAGCGTCCTGTTTCACCGCTGTATTCAACTGAATCCATGGCCTAACGACATAGATGTAGTTATAATAGATGGCGGTGCCAGCTGCCAGGGGAAGCACCCCACCTCCCCATCTCTGGGGCCCCATACAATTGTGTTATCTGCATAATGGTCAAATCCATCACTACTTCAGGAAAGCAGTGACCACTGACACCCATTACTGCCCCCATGATAAGTCACTTCTTATTCTGAAATCTGCTTTTCTTTTAATTGTTTCACTTTTTATTGTAGGTCGTTCCACCGGCTGTTTCCGCCCCCAAAGAAGGCTTTGCCCTGTTTTGGGACTGCTGTGCAGACATACAGGAGACGGTGATTGGGGTGAGTAACTATTTACTACCAATATTACACAGACATGTTCCCTAAGTTCTGTAACTTCTCTCCATAACTCTCCCATTTCCCCGGTGGTCACATCTGTAGTCGTGGCTCCATCCAAGAGTTAATGAGAGGATGAGGGGCGAGCAGATTGTTAAGGCTCATTCACAATCTTCTTTTTCAGATTTTTATAGAAAGACCTGTCCCAGCAAAGGAGGAACCGTCTCGGGTCGAGAAGATCCTTGGGTGGGTCGAGGAGAATATCTTCGGAGTAAGTAGACACTTCTGGAGTATTTTACTTTATACTAGACTGAATTTATGACATAGAATTTCCCACCCAAAGCCAAGAATCTTACAGGAATGAAGAGAATTAGGACAAACGCAATCACCATGTAATGATTAAAAAAGATCCCAAATGTAAAATTAAGAAAACAGATAGAAATAAAACCTTTGGTTATTGTCTTTCATAACTCAATGTATCCTTAAGTGAATGGTTTTCCTAGAGTTTTCCCCTTTCAGAATCCAATCACCTTAACATTCTTGGCCATTGTGACCCCTGGGAATGTCCATATGGAGGATTTGCGAATACAGCGTCACCACCACCTTAAATCCACCTTCCTCAGACTCATCATTTCCTTCTATTTTCTTTCAGATTGCTCCATTACCACCTGATCCACCCGAGTCACCTTGTGTGGCTTTCATACACCTCCTTAAAAAGAAAACCTCCTTTGTGAGTGTGATATTCAGAGAAGAATCATTCTTGTTATGGGGGGGGGGGGGATTTATCCTTCTGAATCCACATGTTACATATTCCTAATATTCACACTATTGCATAGTTACCAACATTCATTTTGATACATTTTGGGCATTTAAACCCATGGCTCAAAAATAAAGGGGGTATGGGGGCTGGCTTATATACGTATGAGCCATTCTCTGTCTGGGACCACCAATATTCGGAAGGATTGTCTATAAAAATTAGAAACAGTCCTGACAATTCAGTCCCTGCTGCTTACAAGGGTTATGCCGATATCAGACATGATATGGACATTTAGGCTCCAGAGGCCTAATAGAGACTCTGTACAGGCCCAGACCTACGTCACCATGTGCTCTTCCCTGTAGCTCTGCCCCTAAAGGACTTGCTATGGAGGAGATCTATGGTGATCAGGTGGAAAGAACTGGCTATGACATATATAGGGGTACACACACTTTTCCTGCACAGGGGACCTGATTGTTATTATCAACTGTAAATACTATTACCCCCAATATCCCCTTATACTATTACCCCCAATATCCCCAATAATGTTACCCCTTATAAGATCCTCAACATCACTTTAACAGCGATTCCCTTTCTTGTTGCAGATAAACATCGATTGGTCCAGGCTCCTTTCCTTCCTTGGAGATTTGGTGTCATTTATAGTCGGTGCCGCCGGCTTTCTTGCCAATCTCATTACAATCATGGAATGGATAAAAGGACCTGATGTCCGTGAAACGGAGGGATCATTTCAGATCATAGATCTGCGTGGAAACGAATATTCTGGTGGTTGGCGCGGGAGATAACATCTGGCGGTAATATAACTAATCTGGAAATCTAACGCTGTAGAGGAGAATACATTGTCGTCTTCTTCCTAATGATCATTTTTTGTGCTTTTTTTCTTTTAGTCCAGAACCATCTTCCAGCCCTGTCATCTCCACCTGTATGGGCTAGTGGGCGAGAAAATAACATCTGAAGAAGATGTGCCAATGACTCCCGCGCCTTTTCACCGCCCGTGGCTGGGTCATCTAGTGCACCCCACAGCTAATCTCTTCCACCACGCCCAGGATTCTTCTGGTGACGAGGGGCACAGAGGACCCAATGCAGAGATCCTAGCGATCTAAGACATGGTAAATTACATTTTACTAGTACATCACATTTTCCGATCTATGCTCTTCAATGTGAGGATGAGGGTTTGGTTGGTGTCTTGAAGGAACCTGTCAGCATGACAATTCAGGGTAATCTGCAGGCAGCCTGTTATAGAGCAGGAGGAGCTGAGCAGATTGATAAGCGGTGCTTGTAATTGATCCATTTACATTCCTAATCTTTCTACACTTAGGAGTCCAGTGGGCGGTCCTATCAGAGACTGGAAGTTACCTCTTTATGTACACTTACAGTATGTATGGAAGGCTATCGCTGGTAAGACCACCCATCGGACTTCTACATATAGGAAGAGCAGGGCTAGAAATGGTTAAGTACAAGTTCTACTGAACCTATTCCCATAAAACTATAGACCAGTCTGCTCAGCTCCTCCTGCTCTATAACCTGCACTGCTTCCTCTCTGTGACGGGTTCCTTATAAATGAGGGTGGCCCCCATTCACACTGTAGTCTCTATAGACCAGTAGTAGATTCGCACCATATGAGTCTAAGGTGAATGTAAGTATTTCGATATAATTGAAGAGTTTGTCCGGAATAGTAATATTGATGGTTTTTCTGTAGGATAGGCCATCAGTATTAGGGTGGTGGGGGTGGGCACCCCTGCTGATCAGCTGTGAAAGGGTCTATCACAGCTGTATTACAGTGGAGGGTCTATTTTTTATAAGCTTTAAGTTTCAATATATAGACAGAAGGTTGCAGTTTGTATGGAGTGAACTTTGGACTGCAATGTAGCAGTAAAACTGGTTATATTGCAGTCCAATATCTATAAGCTGTACATCTTATCTGCATGTCACTGTAACAGGCACATGCGGGTTCTATTACGTGAGAACAAACTATTTTGTTCACATATGATGAGATGACAGAAAATACACGAAAAGGCGTATGTTACTCTGTGATCTGTGATTGGTTAAACTTAAACATCATGCCATTCATTACTGCTATATATACCTCATGCTGTGAAATAAATATTTAGAGAGGATTTGATCCACACGGAAAGCGTGTCTTGATTGAATATCTCTCTCCTGGCGCCAGAGAATCTAAAATGATGCCGAACACCAGAGTCTGCTAATAGGGGTCTCAATCAGAAAGAATAGTCCTAACAATTTGGGGGCTCGTAATCCGGGATCGAGAAGCCATCCTTGACGCTCTGGTAAGAGGTGACATCAATTTTGTCCCCTTCCTTGCCGGGTCCGAGGCACTGGCTACACTCGCAATATACGTAAGTACAGAATTTTGTATCTGGGATACATAGACTCAGGGAGTCTGATAAGTGCACTACGTGTCAGGGACACGTTTGTTACAACTCTGGGAGTTGTACACAGTTAAGTGAGGTACTCTGGGAAGTACCCCGTAAAACTGTACTTCAGAAGGGCCCAGGCAATCCCCTATAAAAAAAAATACTGTTTAGGGAACAGAAGGTTTTCGGCCTCATTTTTGATTCTTAATAGGATAGTTTTAGACGTTTGCATGATAAGTTGTTTGATAATTATAAATGTCTGCATGCTAAATTGTTTGATAATTGTAGAAGTTTTGCATGATAAGTTGTTTTGTCTACCGTAGTTATATAAGAGGAAGTGACAAGCTGGGTGGTAAGTGTACAGCTGTCGTCCTACAAACTGTCTGTTTTTTTTTTTTTTTTTTTGCTATTACTGTTTTGAATTTCTTTTTTGTAAAGAAAATAAGTTTTGATTATGGGTAGTCAAAAATCAAAACAGAATACCCTAGACCAGAACCAGGAGAAACATGTAAATAATATGTTGCCTGAGTCAGTCCTACAAATTATTATCTTGTTAACCCATGGGTGGATAATTTGGCAGGATGGACAGAGGCAATGGAAGCGATAGACCCTTTCCTAGGGAAGGAGACAATAGCATATATCACATGGACATGGTCAAGGGTCTATGCTTAGGCGACACTGCCGCCTGGCCGTATTTTTGAACCTGACCCTTCATGGGATATGGATTATATGCAGAAAGGAGGAGAACAATGGCTAGAGATAGCTCCTCACTGGTATGATCCTAGCATGTGCAAGACAAAAGGTTTAAAAAGATCAAAAGACGATAGAAAACTACATGAGATACAGACTAAGAAGGAAAATGATAAAAACATCAGATGTATCCCCACCTTCATATGTACATAAAATTAATTGTTTAGCGCCCTACCACCCCTCACACACCCCTCCCTCTCTACCGGTCCTTACAGCAATATAAAAATAATGAAGAAGAGGATTTAATAGCAGCCAGTCACATAATAGCAGAACACACACTTAGTAAACAACCCACACCCCCAATTGTATCAAGATATAATTTAAGAAATAAGGGAAAAGTGGAAAAGGATAGTGAGATAAGGGGACCTGAGACATCCATTCCTTTTTTGACGGTTGGAAATCAACTGATGAAAAAGGCCTTGGACATAGATGACCTTAATAAAATTATTAAACACTGCCCCAAGCCTACTGAGGCTCCGTCTGGCACAGTGGCTTATTTAAAGAAAGCCTGTAAAGGGAGAAATATGCGAAAGACAGCAGGAAACTTTCATAGATCAAATGATAGAAGCCAAGACTTCCAAACCATGAATAACCGCTGTTATAACTGTGGACAGGAGGGACATTGGGCTGGACAGTGCACAACACCCAGGAGAGACACACAGAATCAGGGAACACATAGCCAACAACAGCCCATGACACAAAGGGGACAGAATACAGATAGACAGGGTACACAGACTCAGCCCAGGTTCCCCATTGATTGGAATCAGCAACAACCCTACTGACGGGGCCCGGAGGGAGTCACCCCAGCTTTCACACAGGTCACCACCCACTGGAAAGATACACCGATTATTTTGCTTAAAGTTGCAGGAAAGAAGGTAGGATTCATGGTAGACAACGGCGCCACCTCCAGTGTGTTAAACAAAGACATGTACAAGGGACCTTTAAGAAAGTCTGACCCCTCTATGGGAATTAATGGGGTATTAACTAAAACATATAAAACACATGCCATCCCAATAGAGACAGTGGACGGTGAATACATCACGGATCATATTTTCAGCATCATACCAGATTGCCCTGTAAGTCTATTGGGAAGGGACCTGTTTGTGAAATTGGATTTGGGGGTGACAGTAAAAAATGACGGATTAAGTATTCACTCAGCCACCATGCCCATAGTGACCCCAGCTACATGTACTTTTGTTAGTTTACAGGACCACCCTGAGTTAGGAGACATAAACCCTTCACTATGGTCACACGGCGACTATGACACGGGCCTGATTGATTGCACACCTTATCAAGCCAATCTTAAACCAGGTGCTACACTGGTGTATCAAAAGCAGTACCCACTGTCCAAGGAAAAGATTGAGGGGCTACGGCCAATGATAGAAGAATTTCTGAAAAAAGGAATTCTCGAGGAGGTGATTTCACCTTACTCCACCCCTATCAATCCTGTGACAAAGGCAGATGGTACTACCCGCTTTGTCCAGGATTTGAGGGCAATCAACAATCTCATTGTGCCCATAGCCTCAGTGGTTCCTGATGTCACAACTCTCCTTTCCTCCATCCCCACGCAAGCCGTCTGTTTAATAAGAGTACCATTTTGATTTTTCCTTTGAGGGACGTCAACTGACCTGGGGTAGAATGCCACAGGGGTATGCTGATTCACCAGTTGTGTACAGCATTGTCCTCCAAGCCACTTTGAAACCCTGGCACCCCCCAAGGTTCCATCCTGATGCAGTATGTTGATAATCTACTGTTGTGCAGCATGTCAGTGGAGGCAAGTGTAAATGATGGTATATCCTTGTTGAAATGGTTGTCAGAATGTGGTCATAAAGTGTCGTTAAAGAAACTGCAGTGGTGCAAAAGCAGGTTGAATACTTGGGCTTTGTCCTCACACAGGGGAAAAGAAGAATCAGTCCCGGGAGAATCCAGTCTATTGTGGGTCTGGTCACCCCACACACACCAAAAAGGAAATGCTGTCCTTTCTTGGTATGATAAACTACTGTAGACAATGGATCCCCGACTGTTCTTATTATGACAATATTTTGAGGCAAGCCACTCTGGAAGAATCCCCAGAGCTAATAAGATAGTCAAAAGAAATGTTGAATGCTTTCGATACTCTGAAATGTTCATTGATGTGTAGCCCAGGATTGGGCCTCCCTGATTATAACCTACCATTCCACATGTTTGCACGACAAAACTGTAAAACCATGGCGGGGGTACTCACTCAAGAACATGGGGGAAAGTTGCGTCCTTGTGCCTTTTTCTCAAAGGTAATGCCTGTCCCTGTACAAGGGATGCCGGCATGTCTACGTACTCTTGCGGCCTGTGCGATGATGGTGGAATTAGCCACACCCTTCACACTGGGACACCACACTGTCTTACATACTACCCATGATGTAGTGGGACTACTCAGAGGTAGTCATACACAGCACATGTCAGCACAAAGATTGTCAGGATATGAAGTCCTTTTACTCAGTGATCCATCATTACAGATTAAATATGCCTCACATACAGCAGGACCAGCACCTATACTAAATGCATTACTAGGACTAAAAGGGACAGAATACATTTTACCAGACGAACATGACTGTCTTAAGGTGCTAGAATACGAAACCTTCCCCAGACTAGACTTGTCAGCCACCCCCATACCGGACGCACCAGAAGTGTTTGTAGACGGTTCATGTTCACGTCCACTCGAAACCATCTACTGTGCAGCATATGCAGTAGTGATACTGCCAGATATTATCCTTGAGTCACGACCCGTTCATGTGCAATCAGCCCAAGCTGCAGAATTGATAGCGCTTATAAGGGCATGTCAAATACACAAAGGCAAACCTGTCACCATATACACAGACAGCAGATATGCATACGGGGTTGTGTGGGACCATGGGGTAATCTGGCTACGCAGGGGTTTCACCACAGCTGATGGTAAGAAAATATCACATTCCCAGCTTATAGTTGATCTGTTGGCCGCCCTCCAGCTTCCCTCACAAATAGCTGTTATACACTGCAAGGCACACACTCGAGGTAAAGACAGGATTTCCCAGGGCAATGCCCTGGCTGACAAGGTGGCAAAAGAAACGGCCCAAAAACATCCCAATCGGATCCACGATCCAGACCCTTGGGCAATGGCTTGCCTACAGCCTCCATCCCTAAGCTCCACACACATGCTGACAGAACTCCAGAGATATGTCACAGAGGAAGAAGAAAAGACTGGGTTTACCCTGTTTTGCAGAAAAATCCACGAACTGGATTGATCTGCAAAGAGGGGAAGCCATGTATACCCCAGCACAGCGCTGCACTTTTCATAGCACATTTTCATGGAGTAGGACACAACAGCATCAAAACAACATGCACCCTATTGAGTCAAAATTTCTACATAACAAACATGCAACATTTGGTTGCAGACTACATAGGCAGATGCCTGATCTGCCTTCGAGCTAATCCTGGTAATCCACATAGGATAGTACACCAACATCTTGATTATCCCACAACTCCATTCACCCATTTACAGGTTGACTACACACATATCCCCAAGACAAAGGGTAAGCAAGAATATGCTCTGGTCATAGTGGACATGTTTTCTAGATGGCCAGAGGTATTCCCTACAAAAGCAGAAGATGCTAAGACCACAGCAAGGATTATCACTCAGCAGATAATTCCGAGATGGGGATGTCCCCTGGTCATTGAATCAGATCGGGGGCCAGCATTTACATCCAAGTTAAATAGAGAAATAGCCAGATTGCTACAGGTGGAATGGAGATTTCATATCCCGTACCACCCCCAAAGCTCCGGAATTGTGGAACGCATGAATCGAACAGTTAAAGACAAACTTAGGAAAGCCACAGCAGGTACTTTTGAGAAATGGAAACAAACCCTACCTATTATATTGGCAGAAATAAGAATGACTCCTAATAAGAGGTTAGGACTGTCACCCTTTGAAATCCTCATGGGTAGGCCCTTTCCAACTCCTTGGGCAAATCACCCCCCTAGTGGTATAGGAAGGTGACATAGACCAGAATAGGGAAGAATATGTCACAAAACTGAAGAAAAAGTTGCTTGTAAGTCTCCCTTTCTTCCACAGGAACCGACGCACTCGTTCCGAGCTGGAGACACGGTGGTGGTCAGGGTACTACGTAAAGGAAAAGATCCCAAGGAGCTGGCATTCGGACCCCCTACCACGGTGGTAGCAGTCACTAGAACGGCGATTCTCACAGAGGAGGCTCCGATCTGGATTCATGCTAGCAGAGTGAAAAGGATCCCTAAAGTTTCTTCTTCAGTGTCCAACGAAGACAAAGAGGGGAACTCAGAAGAAGCCTTGCCACAGGCTGAGGCTGAAGATGAAGACCCCAAAATATTCTGGGAGATTTGTGTCTGCTGCTGATTATTAATCTTTGTGTTTTCTTGCCAATCGGACTCATTACCACTTGTATTTATCATCCAGGGGAGATGAGTTTATTATGTGTTGCACCAAATAATCACACAGTCTCTAAAGGAGCACAGGAGCAAGATCCAGTTGTTCCTGGCCCCTCATATTCTGAACAGAATAGTATAATCAGGATAGTGAAGGCCCTAAATGTTAGCTCATCGTGCCTTACAGATTTACAGAGTCCACGAGACCTTATACAAATATGTGTTGTTACTGTATCCAATGTATACCCTCATTAATTAATACATTTATGAGATGTAGGCGAGTCCCAGATACACCACAAGCTACATACATTCAGGTAACTCAAGAAAACCCTGGGTCTCCAGAAGATTACCAAAAATATTTACAGAAATATTTTAATAGAAAGAAACAAGAAAGGAACAACATAAATGAATAATAAAGGGAAAAAAAACACATTATAATTAGGTGTTTTTTAAGAGGGGATTGAAAGGGTCTATCACAGCTGTATTACAGTGGAGGGTCTATTTTTTATAAGCTTTAAGTTTCAATATATAGACAGAAGGTTGCAGTTTGTATGGAGTGAACTTTGGACTGCAATGTAGCAGTAAAACTGGTTATATTGCAGTCCAATATCTATAAGCTGTACATCTTATCTGCATGTCACTGTAACAGGCACATGCGGGTTCTATTATGTGAAAACAAACTATTTTGTTGACATATGATGAGATGACAGAAAATACACGAAAAGGCGTATGTTACTCTGTGATCTGTGATTGGTTAAACTTAAACATCATGCCATTCATTACTGCTATATATACCTCATGCTGTGAAATAAATATTTAGAGAGGATTTGATCCACACGGAAAGCGTGTCTTGATTGAATATCTCTCTCCTGGCGCCAGAGAATCTAAAATGATGCCGAACACCAGAGTCTGCAAATAGGGGTCTCAATCAGAAAGAATAGTCCTAACAAGCTGTATATAGAGGCCGTGGTGCTCCTGTCAGCTCTGCAGCCTCTCCATTGCTCCGTACAGTAGGTATACATTTGGCGCACGCACTGATCTTACTGATCGTGGCGGGAAGTAATTATGAGCCATGAAAGAGATGATTGTGATAAATTCTATGTAGAATGTGATTTCCTCTCTTTTAGATACTCCACCATGTCATGGTCACTGTCTTCATGGTATGAACTATTCATCTCAATCTTTCTCATTTAGTTCTGAAAGGATGGGAACCAGGCGGCAGAAAAACACCAGCCTCGCCCTGTACTTCCTGACGTGCTTGACATCACAGCGCCTGAGCCGTCGCTTCTTGAGGGACTACATAAGAGCAATAGCCCCCTCACAGGAACATCTGTGGCCGGCTCCGTCACCATCATGATGACTGCTGGCCTATGGTAGGTAACATTTATAAGTTACTCTATGGACCACATCTATTAATGCTGCTTAATATTTACACAGCGTAAACGTAGTCCAGGCAGTCACAAGATGCGCCAAATTTATCCCACTGGTGCACGCTGTGGCCATCTTGCGTGACATTAGGTTTGTTTCTCTACTTTACACCAGCTCAAGGTTAACTTACTTTTGGCATTATTTTTCACACAAAAACTGTCGCACTCCATTTTTATTTCTGGGGTCTTTAATACATCTACCTAGCCTCGGCCCCTTCTCTAGACTCTTTACAAAGTGTCTTGGGAAGAGCAGGAAAGCATCTATAGCCATGAGTAATGTGGCGCCCATGGAATAGTGGAGGAATAGTAAATCTGCCCCTAAATAATAAGGATTGATATCAAATCTCTGATCCTTCTTTCTTTCAGCATCTGCATATTCTGGAGGAAAAAATCCACTCAAAAGGTCCTCTGGACAAAGAGCCAGTATACCGGCGAAATGACAAGCACGAAGCCACAGAACTGTCAGCATCGAAAGAAATTCCCCAAAACTTTCCTCTTCTTTTACCTCATAACCCCCTTCCCTCTAAAAAAATAAAATAATTCTCCCTTCCCTTCTCCCCTAAGTACCGCTGTGTTGTTCTATGTTATAGCCTCTAGAAAAATAACCTGTAAAAAACGTAGCTGCGGACCCCTTTGGCGCTGCCTAGACCTTGATGGAATGAACTTCAGAATTGAAGTGTCTGGTATTAAAGGGTTTCTGTCACCAGATTTTACCCTATTAAGCTAGGTGACATTAGCGATGAGCTAATGTCCGCAGACCCTAACTAGCCTATTCCTACTTTTATCTATGCCCCCGTTACACCAGAAAACTTACTTTTACAATATGGTAATTAGTCTATAGGAGCAGGGGGGCGTTGTTCCTGCACCTAGAGGCTCAGTTTACCCACCTTTGTTGCCCCCCTTGAAGTCACATCCGTCCGCCAGCCCAGTGCTCTGGGGAAATCTCGCGCGGTTCAGTGTTCTGCACAGGCGCGGTGAGGGAAAGATGTTGGATCCAACTCACAACTTTTTCTAAGCATAGGTTCCTTTGGTCACATGTACATCCAGATGAAACACAGTGTTTAAGCATAAAGAGGAACTCTGTGGATTCAGTGTAGACAGGTTGTATTTGATCCTGACTCAGGCTGTGATTATGTGGTATCCTTACTGGTTGGAGGTTCTATTTCCTTATCCCCCTTCTTCCAGTACAAACTCGGTGAGGTTGCTGGAGGCTGCTAAACCCTTCACCTACTGCACAAAGGTCCTTGAAGCCTAAATAATTGCCTGTTACCCTTTGTATATTCTGTATCTTGCTTCTCCTCACTCCAAACTCTTCAACTCACCACTTTGTATAGGCCTGAAATATATAGAAAGTGGTGCTATCCCCATCTAGTGGTGAATATTTGCACTACACCTAACCAGCCTGTGAACAGGGATACAACAGGTAATATAATGGCAAAAAGACACGCAATACCACATGACAGTTTTATAATAATTTTGCAGTACCCACATATCCTAGTGGGACACTGCAAAAAGTAGGAATAGGCTAGTTAGGGTCTGCTGACATTAGTGCATCGCTAATGTCACCTAGCTTAAAGGGAACCTGTCACCTAGCAATACGTGAATTCTG
>JAKVIS010005517.1:0-11948 GCA_033119425.1 Bufotes viridis | reverse complement strand
AGTATTCTCCATCTTCACTTTAGCAACCTATTCGTCAACTTCGCTAATTCTAGCAATCAAATAGGAGGGCTGACTATACAGACAGCTGTGTTTAATTCGCTATGCGATTATATTACTTAGCTTTTTTTAATAGAATAATTATATTACTTTATAATAGTTTAATTTATAATTCGCATAGCGAATTAAATACAGCTGTCTCTATAGTCAACCCTCCTATTTGATTGCTATAATTAGCGAAGTTGACAAATAGGTTGCTAAAATGAAGATGGAGAATACTTCGTTATCTTCGTTTTGAGGAATATGACCAATACATTCATCATATTTGCTAATTCTACCAAGCCAAGAATGTCTCCATACTAAAATGTACTGTCGGATTTGAGAATTACGTTGAAATCGCAATGCGATTAATATAACTTGAATTAATCGCATTGCGATTTCTACTTAGACCTGATTTACTATGGTTAGCTTGGTAGAATTAGCGAATATGATGAATGTATTCGTCATATTCCTCAAAACGAAGATAATGAAGTATTCTCCATCTTCGTTTTAGCAACCATAGTAAACCATGTCTGTTGAAATCGCAATGCGATTACTTTAAGTTATATTAATCGCATTGCGATTTCAACTTTGAGCTGTGTTTATAATGGGTCAGCTTGCTAGAATTAACGAAGTTAACGAATATGGAATATATAAGCCAGGAATCCTCAGGACAGGTAAGAACTACTTTTGGGAAGTGGGAAAGAAAAAAATATAACAAAAAAAAAAACACAAAAAAAAGGAATATTCGAAATAGCGAATTTATAGCGCTATATGCAGACCCTGTTCACACACCATAGGTAGTCTAGTGGTAGGACCCCATGCCATGCTGAGAAACTTTGACGTCGTGCATGAGGGACTCCGATATGTTCCTGACTGGGAGATATTGGCAAATGGCTCAGCTTTTTACATCAGCTTGAGGGATTAGCCAGTGTTGTCAGGTGTTCATTCTTGTGGTGCACTTATTTTCAGTGATTTATGTGATACACATAGCTGGGCTTAACTCAGCAGGAACAGAACAGACAGCACTAGGGAAATGGTAACGCTGTTAGTGTTGAGCGCGAATATTCGAATAACGAATTTTTATCGTGAATATCGGCACTTCGCTAATTCGCGAATATGCCATGCTGAGAAACCTTGACGTGGTTCATGAGGAGCTCTGATATGTTCCTGAGTGGGAGATATTGGCGAATGGCTCAGCTTTTAACATCAGCTTGAGGGATTAGCCAGTGTTGTCAGGTGCTTATCCTTGTGGTGCACTTATTTTCAGTGATTTATGTGTTTTATATATTTTCATCCGCACATTGTTTCATCTTGTGTAGGATATTTGTGTGGTGCATGTGGTTTGCGCCGGCATCCTCCATTGTATGCAATTTTATCTGGGGATGGCCGCTTGCTGCGAACCACATGAGGAGGAGCTGCTCCCCTAGTTAGAAACACGCAACATTGTTTGGAGTTTAAGCAGTTCCACCCATTTAGGCCACGTATATTTCTGTGATTCCAGCTATGTGTATGCCTTATACTACAGTGTTACCATTTCCCTGCTGCTGTCTGTCCTGATATTGCTGAGTTAGGCCCAGCTATGTGTATGCCTTACACTACAGCGTTACCATTTTCCAGCTGCTGCTGTCTGTCCTGATATTGCTGAGTTAGGCCCAGCTATGTGTATGCCTTATACTACAGCGTTACCATTTTCCTGGTGCTGTCTGTTCTGTTTCTGCTGAGTTAGGCCCAGCTATGTGTATGCCTTATACTATGAGTTACCATTTCCCTGCTGCTGTCTGTTCTGTTCCTGCTGAGTTAGGCCCAGATATGTGTATGCATTACACTACAGCATTACCATTTTCCAGCTGCTGCAGTCTGTCCTGCTCCTGCTGAGTTTGGTCGAGCTAGGTGTAGGCCTTATACTATACCCTTAACAATTACCTGCTTCTGCTGTCTGTCCTGATCCTGCTGTTCATCATATATTGTCAATATATATCTATATATATATTATGAAGATTCGTTTGAATAAAATACAATCATGCGGTGTTATGCTTCTTTCACCAAAAAAAAAAAAAACATATTTTTTTCTTTATTTCATTTTATATATAATAATTTTACTTTACTTGGGTTTTGGACAGCCCTGCTGTGGTTCTTACTAAAAGTAAGTAGAGACCACATGTGGGCTTCCCTTGTCAAAAGGTCTTGTGCAGTTAACATTGTACAGGACTGATTGAGGAACCTAATTAAATTTTATTATTTTATCATTTTCTTGTTTGTTTTAATCAGGATTCAGGTTTGAACATGGTGTTGTCTCTCATCCTGAACAGGATGCCTGAATTCCATGTTGACCTCTCCACATGGTTGGGTGTGACTGGCGTTATACTCATCCATGTGGTAATCCAGTTTTGGGAAGGGAGTGTTATTGCCACATGCATATATCTATATATACATTTAAATTTTATATGACTTCTTGACAACTTTGAAATGATAATTTGCACATGCGATTTTTATTTAATCACAGCTTTTCACTTTGCCATATAAATTGTGGTATATATAATATTTTTGAAGCCATGTCACCATTTTGGTAGTTATTTTTCTCATTTCCATGGTTACTATCATGTGACCACATAGGCAGGATGCTTTTGTGGCTCGGCTTGCATTCACTTTCAGGTGCGAACACGTGATCTGTTATCATGTGAACACCCTGTCTATGGACACTCACGGCCTGTGTGTGTTCCTCCTTCGATGCGATCACATGTTTCTTTATGTAATGCGGAAGCAGTGCGCCGATATGCGCTGTTAAAGAAATGGGACGCTATATTGGATCCATGCTCATTAGTTCTTGGCCCCCTCTATTATGTTTTTAATCGGTACACCTGATACTGTAATGACACAATTGGTTTTGGACACAATTTTTTTAATGTAATTTTGATGAATTAAGCACATATTATGAATTCACATGAAGTTATAAATCTCTTCACATTATGTATACTTGTATATTATGTAAAAAAAATTACCAGATTTTTTTTAGACACAATACTAATCAAAACATTAATTGTAATTCAATTATTAATAGTTTTTATTAAATAATCACCTCAATTTGTATTTTTATTTGTACCTGGCACATTCAATTTTGACACTGCTTGAGAAAGGTCCCATTGTGATGACCGAAAAGTCGTGTTGGGGTGAATAAGTGCACATTTTCTGGAGACTGTGCCGTGGCATATGTTTATATATATATATATATATATATATATATAAAAAGAAAAATCTGTGATAGCACCATCCACAAGAAGTAGAGCTGGGTGCAAAGTACACAATAGGGAATAGGCACTTACCCTATATGTATACAGAAAAAATGGACTGCACTCCAAAAGACATCCAATAAAAACGTGAAGTTTTATTCACCCATAGTGGCACAGAGCAACGATTCGGCTCAACGTGAGCCTTTCTCAAGCGAGATATATATATATATATGTATGTATATATATAGAGTTGAGCGAACAGTTCAAGCATAGTTCGGGTTCGTACCGAATTTTGGGGTGTTCGGGACCCGGACCCGGACCCGAACATTTTCAAAAAAGTTCGGGTTCGTTGTTCGGCGATTTCTTCCCGCTTTCTGAAGGGCTGCACAGCAGCCAATCAGCTAGCGTTTTACTTCTTGCACAAAGATGCCATCACAGCCATGCCTACTAATGGCATGACTGTGATTGGCCAATGCAGCATGTGACCCAGCCTCTATTTAAGCTGGAGTCACGTAGCGCCGCACGTCACACTGCTCTGATTAGTGTAGGGAGAGGACGCAGCTGCTGTGAGGGCGAGATTAGGCAGGGAAAAGTCAGCAAAAGCAACTAATGAAGTGATCTATCTACAGCTGTGAATGATTGAACTTCTGCTAATTACTTGCTCACTGGTTTTTAGGCTGCACAGAGTGTTTTTCTGTCACTTATTTTATAAGTCCATCAATCCATCAATACTAGTTTTTTTTTTGCTATATCCTACATCAGGGGTTTGGCTGTGCTAATTGTCACCAATAGAAACTCAGGATAGTAATTTCTATACTTTATTAAGGGGTTAAATACAATTGCCAAAATACCGATCCCCTAAATCTGGTGTTCCAGCTTTGGCTAGCCAAGTATAATACTGTCTGCTGTTTGGCAAAGGATAGATTATTTTCCGTGGTGAAATTCAATTGTCAAAATAGCAATCCCCTAAATCTGGAGTCCCAGCACTGGCTGGCAAACTATAATAGTGTTCGCCAAAACATATATTTTGTTCTGGGGTGAAATTCAATTGCCAAAATAGCAATACCATAAATCTGGTGTCACAGCTGTGGCTTGGCAACCTATAATAGTGTCCGCAAAAACATATATTTTGTTCTGGGGTGAAATTAAATTGCTAAAATAGCAATACCATAAATCTGGTGTCACAGCTGTGGTTGGCAAACTATAATAGTGTCCGCCAAAACATATATTTTGTTCTGGGGTAAAATTGAATTGCCAGTATAGCAATACCATAAATCAGTGGTTTCAGCTGTGGCTGGCCAAGTTTCTTAGTGTCCTGCAAAGGATATATTTTGTTCTGGGGTGAAATTCAATTGCCAAAATAGCAATACCATAAATCTGGTGTCATAGCTGTTGCTGGCAAACTATAATAGTGTCCGCAAAAACATATATTTTGTTCTGGGGTGAAATTCAACTGCCAAAATAGCAATCCCCTAAATCTGGTGTCCCAGCACTGGCTGGCAAACTATAATAGTGTCCGCCAAAACATATATTTTATTCTGGGATGAAATTCAACTGCCAAAATAGCAATACCATAAATCAGTGGTTTCAGCTGTGGCTGGTCAAGTTTCATAGTGTCCTGCAAAGGATATAATTTGTTCTGGGGTGAAATTCAATTGCCAAAATAGCAATACCATAAATCAGTGGTTTCAGCTGTGGCTGGCAAAGTATAATAGTGTCCGCCAAAACATATATTTTGTTCTGGGGGGAAATTCAATTGACAAAATAGCAATACCATAAATCAGTGGTTTGAGCTGTGGCTGGCCAAGTTTCATAGTGTCCTGCAAAGGATATATTTTGTTCTGGGGTGAAATTCAATTGCCAAAATAGCAATACCCTGAATCTGGTGTTCCAGCTGTTGCAGGCCTAGTTTAAATCTGTCTTTAACAGGGCATATTTTGTTCTGGGGTGAAATTAAATTGCCAAAATAGCAATCCCCTAAATCTGGTGTCCCAGTACTGGCTGGCAAACTATAATAGTGTCCGCCAAAACATATATTTTGTTCTGGGCTGAAATTCAACTGCCAAAGTAGCAATCCCCTAAATCTGGTGTCCCAGCACTGGCTGGCAAACTATAATAGTGTCCGCCAAAACATATATTTTGTTCTGGGGGGAAATTCAATTGCCAAAATAGCAGTCCCCTAAATCTGGTGTCCCAGCACTGGCTGGCAAACTATAATAGTGTCCGCAAAAACATATATTTTGTTCTGGGGTGAAATTCAACTGCCAAAATAGCAATCCCCTTAATCTGGTGTCCCAGCACTGGCTGACAACCTATAATAGTGTCCGCCAATACATATATTTTATTCTGGGATGAAATTCAACTGCCAAAAAAGCAATACCATAAATCAGTGGTTTCAGCTGTGGCTGGCCAAGTTTCATAGTGTCCTGCAAAGGATATATTTTATTCCGGGGTGAAATTCATTTGCCAAAATAGCAATCCTAAATCTGTTGTCCCAGCACTGGCTGGCAAACAATAATAGTGTCCGCCAAAACATATATTTTGTTCTGGGGGGAAATTCAATTGCCAAAATAGCAATACCATAAATCTGGTGTCAAAGCTGTGGCTGGCAAACTTTAATAGTGTCCGCAAAAACATATATTTTGTTCTGGGGGGAAATTCAATTGCCAAAATATCAATACCATAAATCAGTGGTTTCACTGTGGCTGGCAAAGAATAATAGTGTCCGCCAAAAAGTACACTTTGTTCTGGGGTGAAATTCAATTGCCAAAATAGCAATACCATAAATCAGTGGTTTCAGCTGTGGCTGGCCAAGTTTCTTAGTGTCCTGCAAAGGATATATTTTGTTCTGGGGTGAAATTCAACTGCCAAAATAGCAATACCATAAATCAGTGGTTTCAGCTGTGGCTGGCAAACTATAATAGTGTCCGCCGAAAAATATATTTTATTCTGGGGTGAAATTCAAATGCCAAAATAGCAATACCATAAATCAGTGGTTTCAGCTGTGGCTGGCCAAGTTTCATAGAGTCCTGCAAAGGATATATTTTTATATTTTGTTCTGGGGTGAAATTCAATTGCCAAAATAGCAATACCCTGAATCTGGTGTTCCAGCTGTTGCAGGCCTAATTTAAATCTGTCCGTAACAGGGTATATTTTGTTCTGGGGTGAAATTCAATTGCCAAAATAGCAATCCACGAAATCTGGTGTCCCAGCACTGGCTGGCAAACTATAATAGTATCCGCCAAAAAATAAATTTTATTCTGGGGTGAAATTCAACTGCCAAAATAGCAATCCTAAATCTGTTGTCCCAGCACTGGCTGGCAAACAATAATAGTGTCCGCCACAACATATATTTTGTTCTGGGGTTAAATTCAATTGCCAAAATAGCAATACCATAAATCAGTGGTTTAAGCTGTGGTTGGCCAAGTTTCATAGTGTCCTGCAAAGGATATATTTTGTTCTGGGGTGAAATTCAATTGCCAAAATAGCAATACCATAAATCAGTGGTTTCAGCTGTGGCTGGCAAAGTATAATAGTGTCCGCCAAAACATATATTTTGTTCTGGGGGGAAATTCAATTGCCAAAATAGCAATACCATAAATCAGTGGTTTGAGCTGTGGCTGGCCAAGTTTCCTAGTGTCCTGCAAAGGATATATTTTGTTCTGGGGTGAAATTCAATTGCCAAAATAGCAATACCCTGAATCTGGTGTTCCAGCTGTTGCAGGCCTAGTTTAAATCTGTCTTTAACAGGGCATATTTTGTTCTGGGGTGAAATTAAATTGCCAAAATAGCAATCCCCTAAATCTGGTGTCCCAGCACTGGCTGGCAAACTATAATAGTGTCCGCCAAAACATATATTTTGTTCTGGGGTGAAATTCAACTGCTAAAATAGCAATCCCCTAAATCTGGTGTCCCAGCACTGGCTGGCAAACTATAATAGTGTCCGCAAAAACATATATTTTGTTCTGGGGTGAAATTCAACTGCCAAAATAGCAATCCCCTAAATCTGGTGTCCCAGCACTGGCTGGCAAACTATAATAGTGTCTGTCAATACATATATTCTATTCTGGGGTGAAATTCAATTGCCAAAATAGCAATACCATAAATCAGTGGTTTCAGCTGTGGCTGGCAAAGTATAATAGTGTCCGCCAAAACATATATTTTGTTCTAGGGGGAAATTCAATTGCCAAAATAGCAATACCATAAATCAGTGGTTTCAGCTGTGGCTGGCAAAGTATAATAGTGTCCCCCAAAACATATATTTTGTTCTAGGGGGAAATTCAATTGCCAAAATAGCAATACCATAAATCTGGTGTCACAGCTGGGGCTGGCAAACTATAATAGTGTCCGCAAAAACATATATTTTGTTCTGGGGGGAAATTCAATTGCCAAAATAGCAATACCATAAATCAGTGGTTTCAGCTGTGGCTGGTAAACTATAATAGTGTCCGCCAAAAAATATATTTTGTTCTGGGGGGAAATTCAATTGCCAAAATAGCAATACCATAAATCAGTGGTTTCAGCTGTGGCTGGCCAAGTTTCTTAGTGTCCTGCAAAGGATATATTTTGTTCTGGGGTGAAATTCAACTGCCAAAATAGCAATACCATAAATCAGTGGTTTCAGCTGTGGCTGGCCAAGTTTCATAGTGTCCTGCAAAGGATATATTTTTATATTTTGTTCTGGGGTGAAATTCAATTGCCAAAATAGCAATACCCTGAATCTGGTGTTCCAGCTGTTGCAGGCCTAGTTTAAATCTGTCCGTAACAGGGTATGTTTTGTTCTGGGGTGAAATTAAATTGCCAAAATAGCAATCCCTTAAATCTGGTGTCCCAGCACTGGCTGGCAAACTATAATAGTATCCGCCAAAACATATATTTTGTTCTGGGGTGAAATTCAATTGCCAAAATAGCAATCCTAAATTTGTTGTCCCAGCACTGGCTGGCAAACAATAATAGTGTCCGCCAAAACATATATTTTGTTCTGGGGTGAAATTCAATTGCCAAAATAGCAATACCATAAATCAGTAGTTTAAGCTGTGGTTGGCCAAGTTTCATAGTGTCCTGCAAAGGATATATTTTGTTCTGTGGTGAAATTCAATTGCCAAAATAGCAACACCATAAATCTGGTGTCACAGCTGTGGCTGGCAAACTATAATAGTGTCAGCCACTGTCCATAAAAGGATACCTTTCATCCAGGGCCTAAATACTAGCCCTAAAAGAGATATTCCCCTAAATCAGTGGTTACTGCTGTGCCTGGATTAGTGTAATACGCTACATAAATAAATAGGCAGATAGTGTTAGGTGCCTGTAAAAAAAAGGCCTGAATTTGGAATCAATACATTGGGCCAAATATTTTTTTTTCTTATTGTGGTGCTTGGTGAACGGTAACAATGAGGAAAACATCTAGTAAGGGACGCGGACGTGGTGGTGGAGTTAGACCCCACATGGAATAAAGGTCGTGCCACTTACTTTCATAGTTCAGAGGAAGAGACAGTGGTGAAACCGAGCCAACAGCGTAGCAAAAAAGGGAGCAGGGGGCAAAAGCAGAACAGCCGCCTCCAAGAGAGTTAGCCTGCTACTGGCCACCGCCACTAGGGACCGAGCACCCCAAAGGCAGCTTCAAGGAGTTCCCTGGCATGGCACTTCTTTAAACAATGTGCTGATGACAAGACCCGAGTGGTTTGCATGCTGTGCCATCACAGCCTGAAGCGAGGCATTAACGTTCTGAACCGTTCATGAACTGCAGTGGAGTAAACACCTTAAAAGCAAGGAACTCACTCTGGCTCCCCCTGCTCCCTCTTCTGCTGCTGCCTCGGCCTCTTCCTCCGCCTCGGGAGGAATGTTGGCACCTGCCGCCCACCAAACAGAGGATGTGCCACCGACAACACCACCTGCGTCACCAGGCATCTCCACCATGTCACACGGCAGCGTTCAGCTTTCCATCTCACAAACCTTGGAGAGAAAGCGTAAATTCCCACCTAGCCACCCTCGAGCCCTGGGCCTGAATGCCAGCATTTCTAAACTACTGGCCTTTGAAATGCTGTCATTCAGGCTGGTGGACACAGACAGCTTCAAACAGCTGATGTCCATGGTTGTCCCACAGTATGTTGTTCCCAGCCGCCACTACTTCTCCAAGACAGCCGTGCCTTCCCTGCACAACCAAGTATCCGATAAAATCAAGTGTGCACTGCGCAACGCCATCTGTGGCAAGGTCCACCTAACCACAGATACGTGGACCAGTAAGAATGGCCAAGGACGCTATATCTCTCTAACTGCACACTGGGTAAATGTAGTGGCGGCTGGGCCCCAGGCGGAGAGTTCCTTGGCGCACGTCCTTCCGCCGCCAAGGATCGCAGGGCATCATTCTTTGCCTCCTGTAGCCTCCTCCTTCTACTCTGCTTCCTCCTCCTCTGCTTCCACCAGCTCATCCAGTCAGCCACACACCTTCACCACCAACAATAACACAGCCCGGGGTAAACGTCAGCAGGCCATTCTGAAACTCATATGTTTGGGGGACAGGCCCCACACCGCACAGGAGTTGTGGCAGGGTATTGAACAACAGACCGACGAGTGGTTTCTGCCGGTGGGCCTCAAGCCCGGCCTGGTGGTGTGCGATAATGGGCGAAATCTCGTCGCAGCTCTGAGACTAGTCGGTTTGACGCACATCCCTTGCCTGGCGCATGTGCTGAATTTGGTGGTGCAGAAGTTCATTCACAACTACCCAGACATGTCAGAGCTGCTGCATAAAGTGTGGGTCGTCTGTGTGTGCATCCGGCGTTCACATCCTGCCGCTCCTCGCCTGTCTGTGATACAGCTGAACTTCGGCCTTCCCGCTCACCGCCTCATATGCGATGTGCCCACCAGGTGGAACTCCACCTTGCACACGCTGGAGATACTGTGCGAGCAGTAGCAGGCCATAGTGGAGTTTCAGCTGCAGCACGCACGCGTCAGTCGCACTGCGGAACAGCACCACTTCACCACCAATGATTGGGCCTCCATGCGAGACCTGTGTGCCCTGTTGCGCTGTTTCGAGTACTCCACCAACATGGCCAGTGGCGATGACACCGTTATCAGAGTTACAATACCACTTCTATGTCTCCTTGAGAAAACGCTTAGGGCGAGGATGGAAGAGGAGGTGGCCCAGGAGGAGGAGGAGGGGGATGGAGGAGGAGGACGAGGGGTCATTTTTAGCACTTTCAGGCCAGTCTGTTAGAAGTGGCTCAGAGGGAGGTTTTTTGCAACAGCAGAGGCCAGGTACAAATGTGGCCAGCCAGGGCCCACTACTGGAGGATGAGGAGGATGAGGAGGAGGTGGAGGAGGATGAGGATGAAGCAGGTTCACAGCGGGGTGGCACCCGACACAGCTCAGGCCCATCACTGGTGCATGGCTGGGGGGATACGGAGGACGATGACGATACGCCTCCCACAGAGGACAGCTTGTCCTTACCTCTGGGGAGCCTGGCACACATGAGCGACTACATGCTGCAGTGCCTGCGCAACGACAGCAGAGTTGCCCACATTTTAACGTGTGCGGACTACTGGGTTGCCACATTGCTGGATCCCCGGTACAAAGACAATGTGCACACCTTACTTCCTGCAGTGATAGGAAGATGCGCGAGTACAAGCGCACGCTGGTAGACGCGCTCCTGAGATCATTCCCAAATGTCACAGGGGAACAGGTGGATGCCCAATGCGAAGGCAGAGGAGGAGCAAGAGGTCGCCAACCCAGCTGTGTCACGGCCAGCTCCTCTGAGGGCAGGGTTAGCATGGCAGAAATGTGGAAAAGTTTGTCTCCATGCCACAGCAAACTGCACCACCACCTGATACGGAACCTGTTAGCAGGAGGCAGAATTTCACTAACATGGTTGAACAGTACATCTGCACACCCCTCCACGTAATGACTGATGGTTCGGCCCCATTCAACTTCTGGGTCTCCAAATTGTCCACGTTGCTAGAGTTAGCATCTTATGCCTTGGAAGTGCTGGCCTGCCCGGCGGCCAGCGTTTTGTCTGAACGTGTATTCAGCTCGGAAGGGGGCGTCATTACTGACAAACGCAGCCGCCTGTCCACAGCAACGTGGACAAGCAGACGTTCATAAAAATGAACCAGGCATGGATCGCACAGGACCTGTGCCTCCCTTGTGCAGAATAGACATTTATAACTGCCTCCCCCTCAACCATGTATTCTTGTACTTCTTTATTGAATCCTCATTTTTTTAACTTTACCATGATCTTGCGGTGCAACCAAAAGTTAAATGAACCTCTCCTCTGTCTGTGTTCTGGGCCGAAATAACTGAAAGTGGCCTTCCCCAGTGGTGGGTGATATGACGCATGATTCCTTGCTGTGGGACCTCTCTCCTCTGTCTGGGTGCTGGGCCGAAATAACTGAAAGTGGCCTTCCCCAGTGGTGGGTGATATGACGCATGATTCCTTGCTGTGGGACCTGTATCCTCGGTCTGGGTGCTGGGCCGCAATAACTGAAAGTGGCCTTCTCTAGTGGTGGGTGAAATGAAGCATGATTCCTTGCTGTGGGACCTCTCTCCTCGGTCTGGGTGCTGGGGCCGAAATAACTGAAAGTGGCCTTCTCCAGTGGTGGGTTGATATGACACATGATTCCTTGTTGTGGGACCTCTCTCCTCTGTCTGGGTGCCGGGGCCGAAATAACTGAAACTGGCCTTCCCAGT